>JAADJG010000559.1:0-24491 GCA_012932025.1 Fusarium austroafricanum | reverse complement strand
TAAGGAATACCTAATCTTTAGGTAAATTTAGATAAATTTAGGTAAGGTTTAGGTAGTCCTTAGGTTATATATGCCTGAAAGGTGTGCCGGTTATTTCTAACCCATCTGCTGGGATTCCACATATAGGACAGCTTTCTTCGCCTTATAAAGTGCCACTTAAATCCATTTTGCGTGCTCACTTAATCGCTTGAAGTTTTGACTTGACTTAGAAAGTCATGTTCCTGTCAATCTATTCATTTTTCATCTCCATTAAATATCCATGGTTTTATTTAGCCATGCAGTGGATGTTGGTCACCTTGCTATATATGGACTCCCTTCAGACCATGCTTCCAGAAAAAAACATGCTGAGTATCTTTATCGTGTGTCCCGTTGAGAACATACTTAGTAAAGAATCAGTATGTGCGGGTAAAAGGACAGCTTATATGGTACTGAAATTCCAACCCTTGGCTCAGAGTGCAGGCCAGTCTAACATATGATCGCTACATTAATTAAGCTTATTTTAAACCTTACAGATCACCTGAATCCTCTGAACTCTATATGCTCAAAGGCAACTCTCTTAGATATTCAGCATACCAAAATTACAAATGCGCTGTATCTGTCGAGCCCGTCACCCGCCAGCAGGTTTGGTACCAATATTACCAACTTTCCCATTGACACTGCCTCTAAGCGCTATCATCTCAGCGTAGTTTTCGTAAATAGCTACGCCGTGGGCGAGATTCTCGGTCGCCCATTGTCTCTCTGCAGCGTCTGGGATGCTGACAGCTACCAACACGTCTTGGGAGACATTTTGATCGAAGTTTTGAGCATGGTGATTCCCCATCCTGCCAAGGCCAACAACTCCGACTTGAAGCTTTCGAGGGGCCATTATGCAGGTATGGAGAGGACGTGGGAGATGAAATGGGTGGAATATGCAATATTGGATGTAAGAAGGGCACTGGCGAATCACTACTTTCACACTTATAGTGGTATCTTTCCCTAGAGGCTCAGGCTAGTTTTTGAAGCGAAAGACATTTGAGAATGAGCCATCATGGGTCTTATCCATAGGTGTAAGTCTTGGTGGGGGTAAGTTACCCCGATTCCTAGCTTCACCTCCTGGCCCACAATATGGGTCGTCGGAATCTTATGCCAAATGTGAACAAATCGGGAACCAAGTTTTCTATTCGCCGTTGTAATGGTAGGTTATACTTCCAACCCGTTACACTTCTGGTCTGGTCCATCACTAATCCTCCCATTCCCAGGCCCTCTTCAAATGCGCCTGTACTGACGCCGTGGGCCAATTATGGGTCTTTTCCGTCAAGAACAAAACGTCCAACAGCGCCGTAACCCCCATACAAGCTGTAAACATGATTTCCTTCT
The DNA here is from genome assembly GCA_012932025.1 of Fusarium austroafricanum. Taxonomy (NCBI): domain Eukaryota; kingdom Fungi; phylum Ascomycota; class Sordariomycetes; order Hypocreales; family Nectriaceae; genus Fusarium; species Fusarium austroafricanum. The sequence goes on along the minus strand of JAADJG010000559.1, from coordinate 23,135 downwards.
CTGGGGAAGCTCCCCCATATTTGTCCTGCATCTGATCATCGCTATCCTGGTGGGCATCTTTTCTAAAGACTGGCCAAGTCACACTGCCGAAGGTTGGACCAGCGTCGCCTTTCTGCTGTTTTATATGCTCGCTTTCGGAGCTTCCTGGGGGCCTGTTCCTTGGGTCATGCCTGCTGAAGTTTTCCCTTCGTCTCTCCGAGCTAAGGGCGTGGCAATTTCTACATGTTCAAGTAAGACTGCTTCTTGTGTTGTGTTGTGTTATCAAACATTGATTTTGTCAGACTGGATCAACAACTTCATTATCGGCCTCATCACGCCACCTCTTGTTCATGAAACGGACTTTGGTGCTTACGTGTTCTTTGCGGTCTTTCGTCTTTCGTCTTTCATCTTTCATCTGGATTTGGTTTAGCGTCCCAGAGACTAATGGAAAGTCTTTGGAGGAAATGGATCATGTGTTCAACGACCGTACCGGTGTTGCAAATCCTGCCAAGAAGGACGGTATCCTGGCAGATGTGTATGCTGAGAGACAGGACCGTTGAGAGAATATGAATCTGCATATCTATATGTAGGTTAATTAAGGAGTGTATTTAACCGGTCTTCTAAATTGATAGCACAGAGTTGCCGTGCCCGACGAATATCCTATTCATCTAAGAAGGGGGCGCTGTTCAATGAGCTGCACGGGCTCGGCAGCAGGCTTCCCAAGTGACATCAGCTCACTGACGCTCTCTGCTGCATACAGCTCCGGTTTTCTCCCAAAAACCATCCCTCCACCTGGATGCCGCTCTTGTGTGAGGCTCATCCAAAATAAGCAACCCAGTATAAGCATGGAGATAACAGGGGGCAAAAGTGCGATAAGTAACAGACTGTTTCCACCAAGCCGGTTGATTTCGATGATCGCCGTAGCTTTCCCTTTATCGCCAACTGCGTCTGCCACGATTGTGTCATTCCACAAGTCCATGTTGGCTACACCAAGAGCAGCAATAACACCAAGCGTGTCCTCCAATGCGTTTTTGCTATTATTAAATGCGTACGGGGGCCCCCTATCTTCTCCAGCAACTCGATGACCAGTGGAAATGTAGCCGTCAAGGCCATAATTCTCCATCACCATATTGTACATGGAAGTTGTCGCTGCGACATAGTAGAGGTTGCCAACGCTTTGTTTCTCTCGGATGCATGTCTCGCCACCACTTAATCAGCGGCTGTATGCTATACCCATATGTTGGTCGTTCCAGAGGCCGGCAAGTCGAATGTGACCCAGCGGTACTCGAATGACTTGAGTGGGTTAATCTCGCACGTCGCCACGTAAGTCTCCGAACCTCTCGTTCCAGCTTTCTTGTCTGGGTCATTGATAGTGCGGGCGAGGTCCTTTGCAAAGGGGGTCTCACCCTTGGTGTCGTTGTAAGCGCTCCAGACCATTCCGGTCCAACGGTGTTGTTCCGATCATCCCTCCACATATAGTTGGCCATGCCGCTGCTTTCGGTGGAGTTTCTGGCCGCAAATTCCACCAGCCTTACTCCTATATTCAGGCCGGGAATCTTGTCTAGCACATATAAGAGAGACCTTGGATCGTCCCCAACTCGCAGCTTGCCACCTCCATTCTTGCAAGTCACTGGGTTCGAAGGCATGACAGGAATGCATTGAGATGTGCTCCTCAGGAAGCGTCCATGCTCCTCATCGAGCCTCTGAAAGACTGAACCTCGGTAGAGTTGGGCTGACGCCCCCATTGCCGTACGCTCCACCGCAACACCTGCATCAACATAGGCGTACTTGTCCGGGCTCTTGGAGTTGATATTGGATACATGAGAAGTAATTCGTGCTGGGGGGCAGCCGCTCCTATACCTAGCAAAGAAGGCGCTGCCATTTCCCAAACGCCACCTATATGTCCCGGGAACGCCCACCTCATCTACACCGCCACATTCAGCCGAGTCGGAAGTGAAGTTGAGCGAGCAATGGGACCCAGGCACCAGCGGCTGGTAAGGATCTTTTCGGCTGCCACTATTTGGGGTAAATACAGCGACGTTAGTGGTGACCAGCAGAGCACAGGGTAAGTAGACAAAGAAGAACTTCTTATTGTACAACACTTTCTCCTGGAGGCTATCTATGAGCAATATACCTCGCCATTTCCTGTCGAGCATTTCTGGGAATGGCTTCTCTTTGGATTTCTTCCAGAATAAAAGCTTAGCAGGGAATTGAGGTTGCTCAGATTTGGAGTCATTAAATTCAGTTGGCAGGTCTTTTTCAAGTAATCGCATAAGCCCATGTTGAACTCGGCCTCTGATAACAGATGAGTAGATTGTGGCAAGAAAGGTTACTCCCATCACAAAATACGGAATGTCGCGGTGGATTTCCGGTGCATCCAAGACGGTCCACGCCATGAGTGGTATAAGACCCATGAGAGAGATAATTACGGCAACATCATAGAGGATCTGGCCTGTTGGGGGGAGTGCTTTGGTATCAGACATCTCAGACATGTCGAAGATTGATGGACGATGGTTAGGGGTAAATCTGGGCTCGCAGGAATAGGATGGATTGCAACGGGACGACTACAATACTATGCAATAATGTCCTGAAGGTATCTTCGCTCCAGCCATTTCCCCTTTGTCCAGCGCATGTACCCTGTATGCCAACCAAGCCAGTGGCGTCGAGCTGAACCGCACGGTGTGATGGCCGCAGTTTCTGCAGGTGCACTTTCGCCACAGCCCGTTCAGTAGCTGCGCCTTTTAAGCAGGCCGGACGGAGATTACCAATCTAAAGTGTCCATTACGTGCTGATACGGTGTTTTCATGACCATATGAAAATATCATGGCCTGCGTGTCTCTGGCCTAGTCTTCCTCCTGTGTTGGGTTGAGCTGCTCATAACTAGCCTGATTGAAGATGGATAAAATAAGCACTTTCAACCCTAATTTTAGGAGATATAACCCCTGCATCAGGTATGAAAACAGTACAACTGAATTGAGGCTCGGTCAACCTGATCTGCCGGCTGGCTTGAAGGAAAGAGTGCCATATAATACAACCTAGCGACAGGCAATTTAGAAGCAAGGAGTCGAGAGAGTTACTATTAGGTAGATAACAACTAAAATTAGATATTTTCGGTTGTATTCATCGTATTCAGTAAGGCTCTGTCCCGGGTCGCGCGAAATATTTCGTGTGCTATCAGAATCAGGCTCTCGCAAGACCGTCATACGCGCCCTTGGCAATGTGTGGCGTCCCTCGAGCCAGCTACCCTTGCAACTATTTGCTCTTACTTCCATAGGAAGCTTGTTCACTAGGTCGAGCGGCTGCATGATGGTCGGCGTCCATTTGGTAATTTGCATCGTACAAGGCTCCAGACAGAGCCTTTGAGATTTATTCAACGACAAATTACGATATTATGCACTTTCCCTGACACGACACCCCCATACTCAAAGCATCATAAACAATGGGAAGATATTTTTCAAGCATTACCACTCCTATCACAAGAGCTGTCAATAAAAATAGCTTTGCGATCAACCATAGCATTGCACTGGCGCAGTCAATGTCACACCGAAGAGGTCCAAGTTCACAAAAGCCTGACGAAAAAGAGTTTTGAATATTGTTTCTCCTCCATGACCTTTTCCAGCATTTCCCATGTGCCACTTGCTGCAGTCTTTTCATGCTTGGAGGTGGACATGAGCTGCTCCGCGAGACAGATTGCTTTCAGCCCTTGATCTCACATGAAGTCCCCCATGACCTGATATGTGAAATGAAGCTGTCTTGCGTTGTTGCCCAGGTTCACAATAAGATAAGAGTCTTTTACATCAAATCGATCACCGGATATTTGAGGCGAGCACTCATTAGCAGGCTTTGCCCATTTGACCCAGACAATTGGGCACCGTATCCGAAAATATCACATTTTAGTAGTGACGACCAATTTTTTCCCAGTTTCATGGAGCAATAAAGATTGAGAGGCCTCGGTAGAATACGTAAAAGCCGACGCGCGCGCAACGGTGACATCAACCGAAATCTGACAAAAAAGGGTCTGAAGTCGATGACGTACGTAGGCGACCTACAACGGTAGGATTCCTCCGTCAACGGACTTTGTCGGACAATTCTTATTTTCCAAATTCTTTCTAAGCTAAGCAATCTCGCAATGGATTTAGAGACTGTCTTGTCCCCCTCTTAGCGTCATCGACTGGTTGACGTGTGTGGCCACTCAGGCGCGCTGGAAAATGCCGAGACGATCGTCAGGGACTAACCTTCAAGGCGGACAAAATGGAATACCGAACCCTAGAACCAAAACTCCGATACCGAGGGATATTAAGAGTTGATTATTTAACATTATCAATATTTAAATCTTCAGTGAACCAGAAGTTTTCATCGGTTTCCAAGCTTAACTCAACAACTGTTCATCATCATGTCTTCTATCAAAGCCATCATCTTTGGCGCAACAGGCGCAGTCGGTCGTGCCGCTGCCCTAGAAGCCCAATCCTGCGGTGCCCAAGTAACTCTCGCAATTCGCAACACCAAGAAACAGATTCCTGGCTTCACTCCCGAGCTTGAGACGAAGCTGGGTTTTACCCGTGTCCAAGCCGACCTCTCAGACCCCAAGTCCGTTGAGCGTGCTGTCTTTGAGTCTGGCGCTACCGTTGCATTTTCATATATTATTTTCCACGTGGCAGACGGCCTGCTTGAGGCGTACAAAGCTATGAAGAGAGCTGGCATCACGCATCTTGTTCTTCTCTCGTCTTATGTTGTCACTGAAAACGGGGGGGCAAAGCCATCATCTGAAGCGGAGGAAATCCTTGCAGTTGTTCATGGAAAATCTGAGCTTGCGTTATCAGAGAGTGGTCTTGCATATACGATTATCCGCGCTGCGTACTTCTCGAGTAATATTCAGATGCTCGAGGATTGGGAGGAGGTTAAGTCAGGACAACTCGAGCTAGCTCACCCCGACGCACCGTTCGATTACCTTGCTCCAGAAGATATTGGAGTCCTTACAGGTGCAAGAATAGTTGAGGCACCACCATCAACGGGGGAGTTAGTCATTACCCAATGCGGGCCAGAGCTTATTCCCCAGAGGAAGGCATGGAAGATTGTCAGTGACGGTCTTGATATGGATATCACGATCAGAGAGATTAGCAGCGAGGAGCATAGCAACAAACTGCGAGCAAGAGGTTTCCCAGAGCCTATGATCAAGTCTGCGGTAGAACGATTGGCTGATCTTGATCGTGACCCAGCAAAGCTCTACGACCCTGTTGAATACAAGGAGGCTTCGGCGAACTTCAAGAAGTATACTGGAAAAGAACCTACTACCTTTTCAGCTTGGGTTAACAACCATAGAGAAGAGCTCTTGGCTAAATAGAAGGGTTTATTTAATGGGATGGACAAGGGTCTTGTAAACATTATCTAATATCACGACGAAATAGGCCAAGTTGCCACGAACAACCCCACGCTGAGCATTATTCTTAATACCATAAAGCAAAGCAAACTCCTCATGTATATCAGCACACATGGCCAAGACATCATCATTACTTGCTTGACAATTGTCAGGTACATAGATATATATACGATCCTTGTTCAAGATCACCTGATGCAGCTGACTCCCAAGATCTGAGGTTACATGCATTAGCTGAAAAGACAAGCTTTCAACAACCTACCATCAAAACACCATCTTACAATCAACAACAACCAATAAACCCCACCACCAAAGATCCAAAGACCTTGCGCCAAGACAACCATGTCAGGAACCTCAGACTAACGACTCAGGGATCTTGTATCAAGTATATTAAGCTTACTCTGTTTCAACATGTCTCAGCTAACGTTTCTTCGACCTAGAAAGTGCCACAAAACAGCTCCGCGCCGTCTCAACTCATCAAATTGAGAAGGTACGATTCTATGGAGTATCAAATCTCAGAATACGGTATCAACAATTTGTATCAAAATTGAAATCTAAAGATCGGCAATTGTATGATGAAACAGCTGTTCATCAAAATAAGGCTAATAAGCTACAGTAACAACCAACGTAACCTAAGCCCCAAGCCAGGGGCATGGTAACTCCAACCGTCTCACCGCTAAGCCTCAGCGTTACATACGGAGGAGAAACCCTACCCCAGTCGAGATTAACACGAAAGAGCGGACCCATACACTAATCTTACACGACTCCTTCTCTACCCCATATCATCACGCGACAAGTAACCATGAATCGTAGAACTAATCAAGTATGCATTTGTTCAAAAGAGACCTCGAGACGCTATACAATGTATGTAGTAAACAGTCGGTATGCCCAAAAATCATGACGTAGCGACCGTGAACACAGCCCTTCCCCGTCCGCCCAAAAACTCCGTGGTTAACACAAAGCAAAAAAGAAAAAAATGACATGGTATTGTGTCCGTCCCTTCTATTTCGCATTCGTAGCCCACAGTCGTCGCCCTTTTTTAAAAAAGGAAAGAGAAAAATGAGATTTGTCGAAAAGATTATTATTTCGCTGTTCAAGAAACCCGTTCATCCATCCGGGGATAGCCTGGGTTGCTGCCGCCATGGTTGGTGTGATGTAAATGCTATGTGTATCGAAAGACACACGGGACTTGAGCAAATGCCTTGAAACGCCGGATAATGCAAAAAAGAAATGTGCTAGTCTATGAAGACAGGTGATGGTAGCGCCACAGACGTTGGCGTTCATTAACCCACCATTGGGCTACGGGGATGGCTTCCGCCACCCACGACGCGGCTTCGTCGCCCAGTGCGGTGCGAGCTGCTGTTTCAAGCTCATCCGGTGTCCACGCGGACACGGTACTCAGCTCCATGGGGTCATGGAGAGCGTCGTTAACACGGTACTCAACAACCTTGTTGAGGGGGATGACCAGCCTCCAAGGGACATCGGCAGATGTGACACCGAGCATACCAGCACCAGAGTTGACAACAGAAAAGGCCCAGGCACGTCGATCGCCGTCCTTCTTCTTGTAAGGTCGGATAAGGGACTGGCCCTCATAGTCTTGCACAAGATCGGAAGCGATGTGGGTGTCCTTCTCGTTGAGGGAGCCACTGTTGATAAGGAGGTCGAGGATGGTAGGTAGGATAGAGATGGTGGTAGAGTTGGCATCGTACTGGACTCGGGGGAGGTGAGGGTGTCGGAAGGTCAGGCCGACTCGGTAGTTGGAGAGGAAGCTGTTCTCGTATGTGCCCTCTTTGCCAGCGTCGTCCTTGAAAGAGTGACCGTGATCACCAGCGAAGACAACCAGGGTCTCATTGGCAATGCCTTGCTCCTCGAGGAGGTTCATCAGGGTTGCCATCCAACCATCGTGATATTTAACAGTGTTCAAGTATCTGTTGAAGTTGTCATGTGCGCTGTTCGCGCCAGTGTGGGACACATAGTCGAGGTAAGGAGTGCCCTTAGGAAGACCCCAGGCGTGGTGGGTAGTACTGGTGAAGTGCGACAACCACATGCGCTGGTTGTTAGCCGTTGTGTTGGTGATGAACTCCCTCAGGTGGGGCAGCAGGATGGGCTCGGGGTAGGCAAAGTAGTTAATCTTTTGGCCCAGGATATCAGACTTGTTGAACCGCCAGTCAGCCTCAAGCTGCTTCTTAGTGATGATGTGCTGAAAGCCCAGCTTAGCATCGAACTTCTCCTGGCGATCGTACTCCTCAATCTCGGCCTCGAAAAGGGCAGTCTTCCACTGCAAATCGCGGAAATCGTCGGTGTCAGAGGATACGTTCTTCTTGACCTTGTTCAACATGGCGAGAACCTGGGGGATACAAGGCTGATAGGCGTCCGTATCGGCTTCGGCAAATTTCTCGACAGGCATGGGGTAGGAGCCGCAGTGGTTGGCGCAGTAGCTCTTGGTGGACATGGTAGCGGCGGTGTAGGCGCTAGCAACGTTGATACCACCGAAGCCCTCCTCGGCTGTGTCGTGCCATGTGTAGTTGGCTTTGGGGTAGGGCTTGCCGTTCTTGTCGGTGAATCCTTGAGACAGACCAGTAATCTTCTCAATATGGGGCATCATCTGGGACAATCGCTCGTTGGCCGCCTCCTTCTCCTTATCACTCTTGTTCAGATCCATGATCAAGCTGTGGGTATGTGAGCCTTGCTGAAGAGGCCAGAAGTCTTGACGAAGGCTCTCCATGAGGATGAAGACAACGTGCTTGATCTTGACGTCACCATTGCCGAGCGCCTTCTTGAGAGTGGGGAGAACATCGGTGTCGAGGTTGGTAATCTTCAAGGGGTCGCTGACGGGATTGTAGTAGGGATCCTTCTCAACGAGCGCAACCTCAGAGCATCGATTGTCGCCCATGACACTGTTATCTGAGAGTGAACCGTGGTAGCCATGCTTGAAGCGCTTGGGGTCGAATCGGAAGAAGCCACGGGGAAGGTCTCCCTTGGGCAACCAGTCAACAGAGTGCTTTCGGTACTTCTCGGCAAGAGGGCTCATGTCCTTGTTTGGGAGAGGGGCCCAGCCTCTGAAGTAATCGCCGTCGGGTTGCTTCCATGTTGTCTTGTTGATGAGCTCGGGTAAGGGGAAGTCGTTCATAACAATTCTGCGCTGAGAAATGCAAAAGTCGGGTTGCGACGAGAAGACATCGAGCATCGAGACAGGGAGCGTGATTGACAGCAAGTCGTAGGGCTTGGCAGGTCGAAGAATGAGGGTGACCATAAGAAAAAGAGCAAGGGCGATTTTCCACAGCCAATTGAAGAATGGGATTCGCTGGAAGAATCGAGCGATCTTGCCTCGAGCAGTAGCAAGCTTCTCTCCGCCAAGACGCGAAGGACCCTCGGCGCTGGATCGGAAATCCTCCTCCATCGAGTATGTATCGGTCGATTCGAGATCGGTGTCGTTCTTGAGGGCCGAGTACTTGCCACGCTGGATGCCGGGAATACGCATGCGAAAGCTTCTAACGTAGCTGTAGACTAAAAATTAAGGGTAACGTTAGCACGAAAAACTTTAACTGCCCATGTCGCCCACACGAACCTGAGAGCATACTGTCGCAAATGGCGCCCAAGAAAGCACCAAATGCGCGGTAGAAGATGCCATGGATGGGCATAGCGATGATGAGCAGAACAATTCCACAGCCGATCACAGCCTCGCTGCCGCTGAAAAGCACCTTAAGGCCTTCCTTGCTGGTAGTGTAGGCTGTCGCATCGCGCCAATCGAGCTCGCCGCCGGTCTTGAGGAAAAATCCAAGTTGCGATGCAGAACCGCCGATTGAAATAAGGCTGTAATGTCGCATAAAGTCAGTTGTTCTGCTCGCTTCAAAGGGGGGTGACAGTGCGACCGTGATCGGTCGCAAATTGTAAGAACGTACGTAACAAAGCCACCGATAAAGCATCCGACCCAAGCCAGAACCGTCTTGTTTTGACTGAGAAGCAGTCTCACAATTAATGTCGCTAGTATGTCGAAGAGGAAGAATGTCGGTAGGTAGAGGAAAAAGGCTGAAGCAGGTACTGTCCAGAAATGTGTCCATAAATGCAAGAGTTTGCTGGCCAATATCGAGACAAAGAAGATGCCAAAGACGTAAGAAACCGAGAAGAGGAACCACATGTTGCCGAGTTTGCGCTGCTCTGCGCGTCTGTCTTGTCTTGCCTGCCTTTGACGTTGAAGAGCTGAGGTAAGGTAAACAACAGACACAGACGCAGGCCGGCCGATCGCTGATTGTTGAAAGGAGGGAGGGCGCGACGGACGTAATAATTAATTAGAGATGAATGGTGGGAGGAGAGAAGAAAAAGAAGGGGCAGAGAAGAAAAGTGAAGAAATGGAAATAAGAAGCTAAAAAGTTAAGCTAGGACCGAAGTGCCACTCGCTCTCACTGTCAAGCCAGTGCAACAATGCCTTCGGTGTGTTCTGCGACAATGGATCTGCTCGCTCTGCTGCTGGCCAAGTCGGGACCTGGGTCTGGGCCGCCTGGATTTTACGATTCGCACCTTCCTATGCCAGTAGCTGGCAAAATGTGGGGTAGAGCGACCAGGAACAAAAGGCCAAATAAGAAAGGGGTCGCGTGTTCAGGGGTCACGCAGGCCAAAAGTAGCTCATTAGCTCGTGAGTCGGTAAATTATTAGGGGCAGGCTTTAGCAGGGTACGGAGGACAGCGAATTCACTTAATCTGTGCTCGATTCCCCACAAATTCTGTTAAGAATCACAACGTGGCTAGTGGCCGCTTACGACAAGCAATCGCACCAAGCTTTTTTTCTTCTCTAGTGGTGTTATGCAGCTTACGGAGATGATTTACCGTACCGGCTGATTTCAATCGCACAATGACGCCGCGGTTAGACTCCTTTCAGTCACTGTGGCATCGCCGGGCTTGCTTGAATTGAGGAATTACTGCTTCCTGCTACGCCACTTTCCAACGCCCAGCACGCCATTGAAGCCAAGTATGCACATCGGCGCGTAACAATTCTCTTCCGGAGCGGGGTTGCGCCTGTTTGTGGTAATGACCGCGGTAGCGACAACCTCTACTATGCTGAAGGAACTGGGCTGAAGATATTTGCGCCGTGAAACGCAACGCTGTAGCATCAGCACCGCCACTGTAGTGCATTGGTAGTACTTTATTGCCTTGATTTTGTCAATTGTGATGGGGATCCGGGGCTTGGCTGGGTGAAGATTGACATGCTGGCCTGTTTCGATCTAATCATGGATCAAGATCGTCGCTCTAATGATTATCAATGCTCTGTTTGTACTGAAAAAGTCTTAATAACTACAGCGGTTACAGTGTGGAAAATGGAACAGGCTCCTTGGCAACGTAAGCACCATCTAGATCCATCATCCTTCAAATCCGACATTATTCTGCGCCTTGGTGGCTGTATACGGCTGCGGGATCAGCCGTTGATACTGCAGTATCAGTTTCAGATAATCCTTCGCAACAACCAACCACCAATCCTTCTGCTCCTCAGCACAGCGATGATGTTCTGGTGTATCCTCCCTTTACGGCTTCTGCAATATAACTGGCTCGGTCGTATTCCCAGGGCTGACTCGAGGGGAGCTGATTGTCCCACTGGTAGTGGACCCCGTGTAGCTTCTAGCGTCCTTCTGCCATAAAAAAAGAATAGAGCCTTTCCAACGGCGGCAGTTCACCTGCAACCACTGCATTGACGGGCGGGGCCCTGTCTCCTCCTTTTTCTCCTCCACCAGTCTGAGTCCGTGTCAAACATACGGCCCGGCATTGTTAACCGTGCTGTCATTATATTTCAGCTTCATTTCCGTCAATACGAACATCTCCAATTATTAGTCCGTATTGTGTCAATAGCTTCCTTAAATGTGTTCCGGTATCCGAAAATGTCTCCTTTCTGGCTATACGGCACGAGACCAGATGCCCGATTTAAGACTATTGACCTGGGATATTGCCGCTGGAACAAGCCATGAAACGCCTTGTCCTTGTCGTATCTGACGATCACTACGGAGTAATTTGTTGTTACATAACGAGTCAACACCCAAGTGTCGAGTATCCAGTCATGCGGGTCACAAAATAATAGGTACACGAAGAAGACCATAGGGTAAGATCTACCAAGGAATGCCTAAGTTTTAGGTAAATTTAGGTAAGATTCAGGTAGTATAACTGAAAGGTTTGCCGGTTATTCTCTAACATACCTACTTGCCAGTATCCCTTGAACTAAGTCATTCATTTTTGTTTTGGTCACGCGACCTGGTTCAAGCCATGATCCATCTACCAGCAACACTCGGTCGGAAATGCCGAGACTTTAGTCTAGAAGTGCCCATAATTTACTTGACACTACGTGATCACATTAGCACCTGGACAAGCTTTTCTCGCTTCCGGCTTCTCCACTGTTTTGTTGTTTTCTGCAGGGTAGGCTTGATCAAAACATTAAAACTTCAACTTATTACGAGTTTCAATATTGAGATAGACATGCGATGAATTACCGAAACAATCTTGGGCTTTATTGTATTCTGCCCGCCCGAATTTTTGCATCAGATGAGGCGTAGACGACCGAGTTAAGCTAGCTCCAGGCCCTGCTGAGGGCAATTTGTTAGTCGGTGTTTGGTGAAACTGCATGAGGATGAACAAATTTGGAAGGACAAATGACAATTAAATTCCTGATGAGAAGTCATGCTAATAAAACAACGGATATCTGTAGGGTAAGCCCAAAGGAGGCACAAGAGTTGTTGGGCTTATGCTATGAATCACCGTGGCTGACTTCAAAGCGTCTAATCAAGCAAGATATTGCGACAGCCTACAGGTGTCCCTACACTGGTCGTTCCAGATAAGCGCCTACATAGGCGCCCGATTCGCTCGCCTTTAACATGCTCAGAAAACGGCGTAACATAGCCGGCTTACTGAGGCTTGAAGTCATCCATAGAGTCTAGACTCTGAGGTCACTTTATGCGTAATGATTTCATTGCCAATTACTACAAATAAGTAGCGAGAACTGCACCCTTCTACTGCTTCTGCTGCATATAGGAACCGCTGAGGTACATCTGAGGATGTTTAAGCAGTCTCAATAACGTGTGTTCAACATAGCGCTATGAACCTGATCTGATATTTACCTGGAATGCAAGAAAATAAGTGACTGCGGGATTAATATATTCCTTTAGGCAGTACTTGTTGGTAGCTCATCCATTTGAAAACAGATAGCCTCATGAGTATCTGTTGGTAGTTCAAACATCCACTTTTTGGTTTGCTGCCTAGAGGATGCCTGGAATTTCATAGACACGCACGTGACTTCGCGATACTAACGTGTCTATATAACTCACGATGTGCCTTGCTGCCTTCCAAACGCGTGATAATCACGCATCTACGCAAGTTCAACGCGCCTATCTTCAGATTTCAGAATCCTGAGAGGAAAGAATTTTATTGACTGCAATAAAAATTCTATTACAGCACCATGTTAGACAAGATCGACCCCCAAACAGTCGGCCGGTATCCTGGGCTCGGCATGAACCGTCGGTATCACGCACAAAACCACGGCGAAGAGGAGGTCTTTCCGATTGGAATCCATAACAACTATTATGGAGCTAACTCTGATATTCTCCTTGTCCGAGAGGTTGCGATGATGATTGTGATGAATCAGTTGACTGAAAAGCCGAACTGGCATATCAAGGTATGCTTCTCTCGTTGTGATGTCAGATAAACAGGCTTATTGGATTCATAGGTCTTTGACGATACCATCACGGAAGAATGGATACAAGAAGGTCTTGCACTTCAAGTTGATACATTATACGATCAGATTGTGCCGCGCAGAAACCCACTGTGCAGAATCATAACGAACGGACAACAATAGGTAATGCTTGGACCTAAAAGATTAAAATATATCCTCGATAGGGGATGTCTTGAATACGTGAGTGGGACTACCCTTGTCTGACATATAGAATGCTGACTTACTACCAGTGTATCAAAGAACTACGCGTCAAGGCCAAATTCTTTGAGAAAATCGGCCTTATTCTGACGTTAGATGAAATGCAACAGTCGTCAAAACAGATAACTTCATCAACGAGCCTCTCCACAATCGTCTTCAAGCTCCATTTGTCAAGCTCAAGGAAGATCAGAAAGAAGACCCTGATTGGCATCACCAACGAGATGGTGCAAGATCTTGTGCACCCATCTCATCTCTTTACCCTCTCATTTACGATCGATTTCGAGTCTTTCGTGACGAGGTCGTTGGTGTTGAAGACGCGATTGACCAATGGAGCGGCAAGGGAGACGTCATCCCCAAAGAACGGGTTGACGTTCCGTTGCATTATGACAACAGGTATGGCTCTGACTTCGCGACAATCATTGGTGGGAGCAATATTCGCGATGAATTTTGGTCCGATACATACCAGTGGCTTCCATCCAACGTCAAATTTCTCAAGGATAGAAGTGTCAAGTTTACAAGCTACATCAACAACCTCCATCCTACTAAGCATCCGGATATTTATAGGACCATCGAAGACCTGGTAGAAAGGGCCCTTCCAGCTTGAGAATATTGTATACAGTGCCGTCAAAATTACAAGTTCGTGTCAGGTGGCAGGACAAAGCCTCGCTTTCCACGAACTAGCAAACCTGAGTAAGCTATCATGATTCACTGGGGAAGAACATCGCTGATGATTTCTTAGCGATGAGAACGAGGCAGACTGGACCCCGACCATTGAATCAATCATCCCCCCTGAAATTGATAATGGCGAAGGTGAAGACCAAAAAGGAGATCCCGCTATTGAAAGGATCAGGGGACGTGGTGGATATCTCAACCGCAGGAACCCCAAGGTAAAAGTCCGGGAGGAAATCCGTGAGCTTTTGCAGCCCGAAGCTCCCGAATTCGAAGCATGGGATTATGGCGTCAAGCCAGGAGAGTCTCTGCGTGAACGCTTTAAGGATATCTAGGCCATCGTAAAGATGGCTTCCATTGAACTCACACCGGATAAACCCTCATTCCCTGAAGGAGGATGGGATGTCGAGGGGCAGATGAACGAGCACATAGTCGGCACGGCCCTATACTACCTGGACTCTGAGAACATAACGCCCAGATCCCTGCAGTTACGTATGCAAACCAACTCTTATCAAGAGGACTGGGACGTCGGTCAGGATAGCTACACCTGGATGGAGCAGGTATACGGCGCAAGGCTAAGTGGAGGCGACTGTCTTCAGCGATACGGAAGCGTTGAGACGAAACAGGGCAGACTTCTAGCATTCCCGAATGTCTTCCATCACCGCGTCCCACCATTTGAGCTGGAAGATAAGACCAAACCCGGCCATCGCCGTTTCATCGCTCTCTGGCTGGTCGACCCACGTACACGCATCATCAACACAGGAAACGTGCCTCCACAGCAGCATGGCTGGTGGACGGATAAAGCATTCGGAAACTTGGAAGAGAAAAACGCCAACAAGGTTCCTCGTACGCTTGCAAAAATGATGTCTGAAGTAGCTCCTGACCATGATGGTTTGAAAGCTGCTGTTTCGGCTGGAAGTGGGAAGTCTCTTCCAAAGGAGCTGATAGATATGGTGGAAGCGGAGACGGGTAACTTGGCGATTCCGATGTCGCTGGACGAGGCAAAAGAACATAGACTGAAGTTGATGGATGAGCGGACGAGATATGAGCGCACAGCTGAGACTAAGTGGTCGAAGGTTCAATACTCCTTCTGCGAACATTAGGTTTGGTCATACAGTAGAACTGTTTGCTGAGTTTACTATAGTATATCGAGATTTGGAACTGCGTATGATGTAATTCGAGTGTATTTCCAGAGATCATGTCTCAGCAGTAGCAACTAGTAACGTACCTTTTTTTCATCACCCCTACGAGCTTTGTCAATACCGAAATTCACAGCACGTGGATTGCCGTAGCGTATGTGACACCTGCTAACAGCCGCATCTTCAACTACCTAGGAATAACAATTCACACTCTAAGTTGCCGAACTTTTAGCGGTTGATTGATGTGTAGCTTTGATCTTGCAATCTTTCTCACAATCTACAATCACATTCACAACGTTATCTCGCACAATACTACAGGTATATTGCCCGCTACCACCCATCATGAGCATGCTAACATCTGAACACAGCTATCATGTCTTCTACCATGCTTTCCAAGCTCCGCGAGTTCCTCGAGCCCTTCCTCCAACTCCAACGCGTCGGCGGCAAAGGGGCGAATGAGAGCACACCAAGCGCTCGCTTCGGACACATCCAGATGTCCCCTTACCGTCTTGGTAAGGTCAGTCTGATGGAATCGGTGCGGAAGATCACGGCCGATATCATCGAAGCTGATGTGATCTTTGTCGTCACCAATCTCGAGAGAGATATCGGTACCGGTTTGAGCCAGCAGGATAACGTCAAGACGTTGACATTTTCTGGGCTCCTCGATTCACTCGAGGTGACGAAGCTAGCAGCAACCTCGGGCAACAAGTGGTCGTGTTCGATTGACGACGCGCCATGGGAGGAAGGGCAAGCCCTGCCACCGTTCGTCGTCTTGGTGCTCTGCCTTGACCTCGAGATGTCTGCTGATTGCGCGCAATCGCTGCGAGGTGTTGTCAAGTGGGCACTCCAAGTGTCTATCGACCCATCTTCCTACATCCGTGTCCTCACAATGTCGGTTGAGAAGGACTTCCTCTCCGAGGTTGTGTCATTTACAGTGCCTGGCTTTGGAGTCGCGAATTTAGACTTGGCCGCTCATGGCGAGCAAGATCCCGCCCAGCAATGCTATGTATCTGGAGCCAGTTCTACCGATGGATACGCCGCAGAGATAGTGCAGAGCATCCGGGCAAACAAGACAAGTCGCCGCCTCATCGTCTCCTTCAACGGGCAGCTTGAATACAAGCTGAAGAGTATCATGAGTGGCGACGAATGGAAACTAGTCAAGTGTCTTCCAGTTGATGCCAGTCGGAACGTCAAGCCGCTCCTTGAACTGCAAACACCCAACGAGGGACCTGAACAAGGACCCATTACTCTCTTGCTCTCGTTTCGTGGTGAGATACCCCTGCTACCACTGGATATTCATGGCTTTGACGAACTTCATGTAGCCATGGGCTCTACCGGAGCAATGAAGCTTGGCTGGGATGGTAGTCAAACCTCCTGTCGTCAGGTGATAGAGTACTCTCATCAAGCCTCACGAGAAGATCGCCGTCTTCAGTACTAGTGGATTCGACAACCAGCCATCAAGACCAGATGTCTCTATCCTGGCGCTGCAACGATCCAGCTCTTTCTTGGAGGGGGTAGACCTCGACCTCTCCTCATTGAGCACTCACAGCTTGGCGGTTTTATCGCTGCGTTGGTTAACCTTCGCCCCTGGGGGATCGATGTCGATAATGTATTGGAATGCTTTATTAGAGATCCCCTGGCTGTTGAAGATATGTGGGGGAGACTCCAGATTCAGGACCTCATCACATATGATGGCAGGCTTGCCCTGTCAGGCGAAGAAGCCACTATCTTTCGAGTTGTTCTGCCCATGTTAGGGTATAATTATCGTCTCGCCCAGCTGGTTGCCCTTGACTCAAAGCCCAATGTTCGCCGTGTCAAGGTGCAACTTGCTGTCCTATTGAAGCATGGGTTATCAAATGTTATTCGCTTCGATGCCAGTGTTTACAAGGACCCCAAGCTTTATAACAAGCTGGTTCAAGAGTGCCACGGTCTCGGCCATTCTCTGGCTTGCCAGGGGAACATGTGGCTGGCCCTTGGCCTCTTCAAGCGCCATCAAATGATTGCTGAGCGTAGCGATGGGTACAAGCGTTCAACAGACAGCCATAAAGGACTCGCTGTGGTGAATTCCAGTCACGCAAGAAGCCTAGGCACTGAGATCAGTGAGATGCTGCTTGGGCTCACCCAAATTGGTGTCAACGTCGACGAGTCAATCTCTGTGTCACATGAGACTGATGAATTGAGATCAGAGGAACAGGCCCAACTCCAAAGCCATCTCCTTCAAGCTTATCTTGACCATCTCACTGTGGTGTATAATAATGAGCAGACCGGTAATCAACACAAGTTCGTGTCTTCAATGAGAGACACGAGCCGGAAGGGGCCGGCTATGCTGATTGACGTCAAACCTCTCCCTGAGGAGAGTTTCGTCTATGGCATTAGCCATAACCTTCGCCGGATCGGAAACGACGCCTTTCCTTCCCTTATGGATTGGACACGGATCCCTGGAGTTGTTGTCGCTACATGGCGATACAGCAAGATGCCGGGCATCAACCTTTATGACAAGATCCGCACCAACATCTGGTACCCTCTGGAGGAGTAGTTGTGAATAGAAAGTGTTGGGATACTCGAATGTCTACCTAATTCGAAGTGATGTAGCTATTTGTTTCAGTGACATGTCAAGGTGATGTGAACTAATCACCATTAGAACCACGGAAGGCTGTGGAATAATAGATTTCTTGTCACTTTAGAGATACTGTTACCGATTTATGTCGTGATACAAACCGAGTAAGAAAATAGTCCTGATTCCGCCATGTTGATTGCCAGGTTAATAACTTGCTTCCAATCGCTTCTGTACAATTTGAACCCAATATAAGCCCGATTCTTGGAGACTCCGGACATTCGATGACCTAGTATACACTACAGGCGGCACTCTGTGCAATGGACGATCGTATGTGATGTAGTCGTAATTAAACCTCAGTCTCGCGATAGTGTAGCTGTGATTGACAGACACCCACTCCCCCCTTCTTTTGACATGTTCTTAGCCGCTTCTATGCTCAGCGCTGACTGTATCGCAGACCTCAAAATCCTCACAGTTCATCCAAGGAGCTGCTGCGATGTGCTGTGACAGATGGGCTTGGCCGATGTGCTTGACTGATATCTGCTGCCGCGGTTGATCAAAGGGCGAAGCTGATTGACGGTGCTTTTTGAGTGCGTTGTAGGAAGCAGTCGAAATTAGCTGCTGAGCAGTTCTTATGGTAGGCTTTCGGACAGGTATCGCGATGGGGTAGCTGGGATTGGCGTTAGCAGGATGGATCAAAGAGCGAATATGGGCAGTCTAACTGACATGGAACTTGGGTATATCGGTCAACCAGTGGCTTGAATGTTGATCGATGGTGTTTATTGATTGAAGGCACTTGTTGAGTGCGTTGTAGGAAGTCGAAGCTAACTGACGAGCAGTTTTTATGACAGGCTTTCGAGCAGGTATCGCGATGGCGTAGCTGTTGGTAGGAAAGGCGTAGATACAATACTCAATGTCTTTAAACCCCGTCCAAAGCTGTCTCATCAACCAATCTTCCTCGACGGATGATGGACGCTGTCAATGGGATCAGAGGTGAAGAATTGATCTATGTACTAGCCGATTTGCGCGCCTCTAGATGGTAATAGACGCCTGTCAACATCCGAAAGCGTCCAGATCTCAGCCGACGTAGGGGATCAACCTCTCCGCAGGATTTGTCGCTATGCTAACTTGAGGGTAGATGTGGCATTGGATATTCACGCAAAGAAGATGATTAGATATAGGATAGCCATTTAAATACCTTGCGTAGAGCAGTCATCTCATAGGTTGCGTTGTGTGAGAGTTCCTGATTCCTGGCCTTGTCTTTATAATGCGAAGATTCGATACTGGTAGATGCAGGCTCGGGAGTTGAGCCTTGCGCTTTGGAAGGTTCCTCTTGAGTAGGCTGAGACTCGGGTTCCCTCGTGGGTACAGACGCAGGATCCTGTTCAAGCGATGAATTTGAAGGACCTCTGGAGTCTGCGACATTGTTGACGGCCAACCTTGCGGGTTCCAAAGTGGTCCTCTGGCTTGGCTCTGAAGGCTGAGAGCTTGCCACTGTGTTTTGTGTAGCAGATGACTGCTGTTGCAGAAGACTGACTTTGGTCTTCAAGCCAGTGATCTCACCATTCAGATACTTGATCGCTTTGACATGTATCTGCTCACTTCTCTGTAGAGCTTGGATGTGCTGGTTCTGTCTCTGATCGGCTCCCTGTAGAGCCTTAGCAGTTCTTTGCAGAGTCTCGATAGTCTCTCCTTGGAGCTGAATTTCTCGTTCCAGTCTTGATTCCGTTTGGCTTTGAAGTTGGCCAAAGGATTCGTACGGTGATGAGAAATTGGCCGAATGGGTCGCTCCAGAAAAACGAAGACCAGAGCGGCGAAGACGAGAAGCACCTAGCTGGGAGGTGGCTGGGGGTGTGGGGGCTCGACGTCTGAGGCCGGCCATGTACTCAGCGTCTTCATCAGCTTCCAATCCAGCGTGATCGCCAGTGCTTCCCAGGTCAATGCCCCCTTCATCTGGATAAAGAGATGGGGGGAGTTCATCACCATGGTTACCAGCATCGGTATCCCTGCCCTCGTCTGACGACGATTGGGTCGGACGAGGTAGATGGGGATCGACTTGCGACGCAGCATCTTCCTCTTGTCTGTCGCTAGAATCGGAAGAAGCCTGGCCCTCTTCCTCTTCCTCTTCGTTGTGGGGAGGCTCAGAAGAAGCTTGGCCTTCTTGACGAGACTCAAACGAAGAACCAAGGCCATTCGCCCGCATGTGGCGCAAGACAGCCTTGTGGGACGACTCAAAAACCCAGGGGAGGTCATGGATGGTTGGTGTTTCTTTATTACCAAACTCCAATTTCCAGGCTTTCAAAGCATCCTCAACGCTGAGATTGCAATGACTGAAGGCTGTCGAGTCGATAGCTTTGATGACGACCTTAAGATCCCACCCAGACACGGGATAAACGGTTGCGCCATGAAGAACCCTAGATTCGGGGTTGTTCTCAGGCTTTGGACCTCTCTCCTGAGGAACAAGTTCGCCGATCCTGTAGAGAAGGTTTGATAGATCAGAGGGTTTCCCTCTGCCTTTCTCAGCTACAGCCTCGCGTGCGATAGTGTGCAACTCGTGATAGGACACGCTCAACTGCCCACCATCTTCAATCTTTCCGATATATCTGAAGACGCGTTTGAGAACTGGACAGTCCTCTGGATTGAACCCTTCTGATTCGTAGATCCAAGGTTTACGGTCATCCAAACGGCAGATGACAGTCCAAGTCAGGGCGATAATGACCCAGTCTCTGTCTGTTCCCCAGCATGGGTGAACCAAGATTGATGTCAATGTGTTGCAGAAGTTATTGGAATAAATCCAGGGATTGTCATTGGACCTCCTCGACAACGAATGATAACGTAGTCTGAAGATGGGGGAGAAGAGTGCGACCGGAGTTGTTTGGTAGAGCCGCATGCACACCTTGAACAAGTTCAGAAAGGGATTGTGTTGGTTGCTTTTGAACCCTCTAGGCGGCTTCGCATTCAGGGTCTGCCATTCTCTTTCGATAGCTTCCTCATCTTCTCCAGTCGAAGAAACTTCACTATCCATAGGATGCGAAGTTGCCTTGACCCAGGCCTCCTTCGTTTTGTACGTCAAGACCGGGTTCTGGTTTAGGAGACTCCTGGCAAGACGTCTTTGTATGGACCCTTCGGGGAACTCTGAGCCGTGGTCGGAGTTTTTTGGTCGCCCGGGACCGCGCTTCGATGGAGCTTCGTCCTCATGGGGACCTGCTCCTCTCTTGTTGGATTGTGAGGCCATCTTGTAGTGGTAGTGGTAGTGGTAGTGGTAGTGGTGGTGGTGGTGGTGGTGGTAGTGGTGGTGGTGATGATTGTTTGAACGCTTCTGCCTGAGATTTAAGATATTTCATGTGAAAGAAAGGATAGAGACGCGGCGAGCATTACCGGCATGAAGTCGGCCCGTGATAACCTGAGCCTTACTTGCGTTGAATGCTGCCGGCAGCCGGCAGTGACAGCACATTCAGTTACACCACAGGCAGCGGTTACAGCACATGCAGCACTTGAAAGAGCTATGAGAAAGCCCTCTAATAGGATAACCATACCTTCCATATGTCTCCTTGTTCTAGTAGAGTGTTGTGCTTGAATGCTTCATGGACTGGTGGCCTGAGGCTGAAGAATCAAGAATCTCCAACCACAACCCACAACCCACAACCCACAACCACAACTCACATCCAACAACCACAACCAACAACTATAAACGACAAATACAGAGCAAGAACACTCCAAAATGAGTTCCTCTGAAGAACAGTCTCAGGGATACACTGACACACATTTTCCGCCTCCCGCTGAACGCAGCGCAGAGATGCCCATGCTGTGGAACGAGGAACATCGGAGCTTGATTGATTCCTGTACAAGGAACGAGTCTTTGTACCCTCTTTTAATCCAGCTACCCAAGTTAGCTGACGATCTTGAAGGGAATCAGACCCTGAAAGATAACAACTTTCCGGTAGACTTTACTGTCAGTGCTCTACACAATTGCGACTGGACAATGTGTGCTTTACTGCATAGCATGCCATTTAATGTCGTCAAGAGTATTGTCAAAAATACATTTGCCTATCATGACTACAATGGTAGCATCCAATGCTTTAAGATGCCTACAGATACCACAGTGGAGGTTCCAGGCGTCTATGTAGTTGGGCTGATGCGATTGAACAAGAGAGGCCAATTTCTCAACATCAAAGAAATGGAACTACTTATCAGTGACATGAAGGATTATGTTCAAGGATATAGAGCCTATGTCAAATTTGCAGCAGACGTTGCTGCTAATGGACGAGCCACTGCAAAGAGTAACCAGTCTGCAGAGGAGAATAAAGCAACGCGGTTTGTCGCTTCGGTTGATTCCCATGCTGGGGGTTCTTACACAGAAAAGCCTGCCTTCATCGAGAAAGAAGACGAAATCCCGAGAATCGAAGCTCTCATAGCTACATATGAACGTATGTGCGATAGGAGTTTGGGCCCGACACGAAGCATCCGGATGATGCAATCTCCTTTGTATGTTGGATGCTCTAAGAATCTGGCCAAACGTACCAAGATATATGATCAAAACAGTCTTAGATCAATTAATAAGCCTCTTGGACTTACTATTTCTATCCTAAGAAGACTTAATTTGCCTGTTGAATTATGTGTCAGGAATGTCCTGCGGATTCTCAAGGCTGATCAGCTGGCTCTGGCAGAACAGTTGGTCACGACCCTCGCTGGCTCCCTAATCTACCAGCATGGTTTCAACTCAACCGAGGCTGGAGGAACCGGTTCTAATACTATTGTTTCAGAGGATGGTCTTAAGCTCAATGTGGAGTTGGTCATCTCTCGTTTAAGGATTATGATTCATAACCTGGGCAATAGCGTTGATGAAGTTAACCTACGTCAGAGGTTTCTGAAGGATATTGAACTCGTGCAAGCTCAAGTTCAAGAGATTAATGAGGCCATTAAAGAGTCTGTGGAGACACTTCAAAGTCTCCCAGATGGTTTCCAATGGAACGAAACGCTATCTGAAGTTGAAGAGTCAGTGCAAGTTCTTAAAAAGAATCTTCAAGATAAGGAAGAAGCTTTGAAGTTCTGGAATCCCATGATTCAGATCCAAGGAATCATCATCAAAGAGATTGGTCATGGGATAGATCTCCTATAACGAGCCTATATACAGATACACTGAAAAGATAATGCAATAGATTGCATATCTCCTGCCCGTATTAATACGACCTCGTATGTTGGATCCAGTCCGAGATGCTACTCAAACGCCCAACGTACGCAATAAACAAAGTCCTTACCAGTTCAAGGCCTTTGGATATTCTCAGCCGCAAGGCCAACAGAGTCACAATTATTCAGGACATCCAATTACTCAACAAGGCTATTAAGGATACACT
This sequence comes from Fusarium austroafricanum, assembly GCA_012932025.1. NCBI lineage: Eukaryota > Fungi > Ascomycota > Sordariomycetes > Hypocreales > Nectriaceae > Fusarium > Fusarium austroafricanum. Next base: position 164 of record JAADJG010000559.1, on the reverse strand, counting down.
CCGCTTCCGCCTCCATACTCACTCCCTTTATGACCTACAGAACTTTAAGGTTTACAATAAACAAACTCGTCTTAACTATTATAATGCTAGCAGTAATAGCAGCAATATAAATTTTTTTATTAAGCCTAATAATTTCTTATAAAGCAACTATATAATATAGTAAT
>JAADJG010000558.1:0-70622 GCA_012932025.1 Fusarium austroafricanum | reverse complement strand
GGATTCAACAGGATAAGTGCTTAGGTAGCAAAAAAGGCAAGAATCGCAACCTCACTCGGCAAGATGGTTGTATCCCATTGTCCCAGTTGTCCCACTTGGAGGCGCTGGGTTTTTTGCTATTATATAGGTGAGCTGGTCTTCTACTGGGGTTTGAGCATTATCGAATGTCATTGTGTTTTGTGAATGAGATCCTTGCATATGTAGTTGGTCAGGCATGTGAACATCATTTTGTCAATTCTATCAAAGTTGACGTAGCCTTAGTTGTTGAATGTGGTTGAGGTTCAAGCAACTTCGCCATTCTTATCACGATACCATGACCATGACCAAGACCAAGACCAAGACTTGCAAGGTTACTGTATCTAAAGATTCCGACTGCCGAACGCCGTGTTCCTGATAGGTAGGGCCATAGCTCCACAAGTTCTTATCAGAACGATCGACAGTGCTACGCTACAAATGTTTCTAGCCTGTTGACAGACATAGAAGAAACTCAACAGGAGCGAATCAAATGACGTCTCAACATTTCCAGTTTTTGTCTGGGGAGGATGGACCCATTGACAAGATAAAGGGCACGTGCTCCAGCTTGACTCAGTCAAGATGTTGACTCTGAATGAGGATTAGCCATCGGGGTGAGAGTGCAGAGTATGAGTTGCGGTACTGTAGTTATATAGATAAATACATGTCACGCTGAAGCATCTACTTAGGTATTCAGCCATAGAAAATGAGTCTTTCAAGCTCACAATCAAGGTTGTGCTGTGTTGCGATATGACGTGTAATTGGTGTTGGTCAAGCGAAGGGAGTCAAAGGAAAAAACGATATCGGAGGTTGAGAGATCTTGTTCAAAGGGTCCAGTACCTGGCAGCGGGGCACTCATGCCATTCTAGTGCCCAGTAATGGTGCCAATGGGCGGAGCACTCAGCCCGCCACCACTAATTTTCGGCGGAAGAGCGGGATTGTAGTTCCGCCAGAGGGAATTTTGCAGTGAGGAACCCACTCAGCACGAAAAATCTTGCCAATGACCAAGGCCGTGTTGTCAGGTCTCCAGTTTGGGGCGGCACTTGCGGAGCGGGATCGCACCTCTCACCTAAGCTACCTACTATACTATCTATCTTTTCTTCCCAACTTCCCACCCTCTTGACTTTTCTTCTTTTTTCCCTTCTTCTCCCCTAACAGAAAGAAATCCTCGCGGCAGATTTACACAATCTTCACCTTCACCGTCTGACTCAACGCTCCTGCAACAAGGTTGCATATTCTCTAACACCCTCGATCTGAGCTCGTCTCCTTAATCCGCCCCTATGAACGGGCGCCCTTCCATCTTCACCTCGCAGGTACGTTCACTTTTTTTTATTACGTCGCGTGCGATACATGCTGTATCAACCCCGCCATGGCTGAACACATCTTTATCCATGGCCCTACAACAAGCCGTGGAAGCTGTACCTGGATGTGTTTCTGCTTAATTTTCCTCGCATCATTACAAGCATGTCTCCATTACTTCAATTGACACCAGTGCTAACTCGTCTCACAGGATTATCTCTCTGGTTCGTACCCTTAACTTGTTTTGACTCACCGCTTGAAACCTTGGCTTTATATATACACTGGACATAGAAACTAACCTGTGTACCCATATAGACCATCTCTGGAAGTCCCAGTCTTGCTAAAGGACTTTCTTTGATCCACCGACTGCACCTTTTCTAAACTCAACTTAAACCAACAACCGACATACAAAATGTTCTCCCGATTGGCTTCCTTTGCCAAACCCGCGGCCAAGTCCGCGTCGGCTTCTGGCCGAACAATGCTTCAGGTCCGATACCTGTCCGAGAAGGCTGTTGGCAGCAAGGGCAGGACTATGCCTTTCTCTGCTGCTCGAGCTACTGCTCCTGCTGCTGATCTTCCCGCTACTCTCACCATTCGAGTATGTGCTACAAGGTTCATCTCTCGTAAGCTCGAGCTAACCCGTGATAGGATGGCCCCGTCTTCCAGGGTAAGGCTTTCGGCGCCAATGCCAACATCTCTGGTGAAGCCGTCTTCACCACCTCGCTCGTTGGCTACCCCGAGTCCATGACCGACCCCTCCTACCGAGGCCAGATCCTCGTTTTCACCCAGCCCCTGATTGGCAACTACGGTGTCCCTTCCGCTGTCCGGGACGAGTTCAACCTTCTCAAGTACTTCGAGTCTCCCCATGTTCAGTGCGCTGGTATTGTTGTCTCTGATGTCGCTGTCAACTACAGCCACTGGACTGCGGTGGAGAGCCTTGGCGAGTGGTGCGCCCGAGAGGGTGTTCCCGCCATCTCTGGTGTCGACACCCGTGCCATTGTCACTCACCTCCGAGAGCAAGGCTCTTCCCTGGCTAGGATCTCCATTGGTGAAGAGTACGATGCCGACGAGGATGAGGGCTTTGTCGACCCCGGCCAGATCAACCTGGTGAAGCATGTTACCACTAAGGCTCCCTTCGTTGTTGAGTCTCCTGGTGCTTCCCTGCACGTTGCTCTGATCGACTGTGGTGTCAAGGAGAACATCCTTCGCAGCCTAGTCAGCCGAGGTGCCTCTGTCACCGTCTTCCCCTATGATTACCCCATCCACAAGGTCTCGCAGCACTTCGATGGTGTCTTCATTTCCAACGGTCCCGGCGACCCTACTCATTGCCAAGCTACCGTTCACAACCTCGCCCGCCTGATGGAGACGTCCAACATCCCCATCATGGGTATCTGCTTGGGACACCAGCTTCTGGCTCTTGCTGTCGGTGCCCGCACCATCAAGCTCAAGTATGGTAACCGAGCTCACAACATTCCCGCCCTCGACTTGACCACCGGCCTGTGCCACATCACCAGTCAGAACCACGGATATGCCATTGATGCCAGCACCCTGCCAAGCGACTTCAAGGAGTACTTCGTCAACCTCAACGACGGTTCTAACGAGGGCATGCTTCACAAGACCCGACCCATCTTCTCGACTCAGTTCCACCCTGAGGCCAAGGGTGGCCCTATGGACAGCTCTTACCTTTTCGACAAGTATCTCCAGAGCGTTCAGCTCGCCAAGAGCAACCAGGTCGTTTTCAAGGACAACCGACCCACTCCTTTGATGCTCGACATCATGAGCCGAGAGCGTGTTGGTGTTGAGCCTACCCCTCTTGCTGCTACTGCTTGAAGGAAGAGTGAGATGATTTCGGCGTCCGGAATTGGTAGTTGGGTAACGTCTGTTGATTTCTCGGGAGCAAGGATAACGGCTGCTTTTAAACAATGCTACATGTAAAGGAACGCTTGATAAGAATGACTGTGATACCATTTCGATGCTTCGATTCCTTATGTGATCTACGCTCCCAGATGTACTATTGTTCAGTTCAACTGAGGTATCCAGCTGACGGCCAGTTGAATAACTGCGACACCTGAAGCTTACAACATCGAAAGTGTTGATAAAATTATAGTTAATCAATTCACTAATACCAACCCCGTTGTTTATTTCCATGGGTTACTTGCCCTTTAATGGCCTCAACGCCACCCTCCGTGGTATCGCGCTCCTGATATCATATGTGCACGAGGCAAGATCTTGTTATCGTCTGTTTTTGTTTTCGTTCACGCCACATTGCTGACAATGCGCATGTTGTTTTCAGTCCCTCATTCGAGCATCACCATCATCGGACAAAGAGCCTCGGCGAGGAGGACGGTCATTCCGTGGAGGAGGCAGATACCGATCACTACGCGGTCGACCTCCACCGCCGCCGCGTCCACGACGTCTTCCGCTACGACGATCACGACCCATACCCCGCTCACGATGCGGAGGTCGAATACCCTCAAACACCTCTTTGCCTCTATCAACGAATGAAGCACCGTTCTCGAAGGAGTAGCGGTTAATCTCACGGCCTAGGTCGCGATCACGGTCGTTTGAGTAATAAGAACGCATGCTTTCGATACGACGGCGCGCAAGGTCTTCAGACACCGGCTGGTAGCTAATGACCGGGCGAGTGTTGGTTCGCTTGAATGTGCCGCCTGGGTTGATAGGGGGAGGCCGCGGTCCGGGTCCAGTGCCTGGGCGAACAGGGCGAGGTCCTGTAGGAATAGCAGGGTCACGTAGTGCTCTGGGCCCAAGTGGGATAGAATTGGTCGTCATGGCGGCGATCGGGGGCTGTACGGCGCCGAGTTGAGTGCCTGCACGGGATGAAGCGGCTGTTGCTTCTTCGAGGTGGGCTACGACGTCGCCGCCAGATCCATTCTCATAGACAATTTCCCAACGGACACCAGAGCGACCCCGTGGGCCACCGCTGGCTTGTTCGGTATCGATCCAGTCGTGGACCTTCTCAGGAGGGACAAAGTCGACCCACAGGGCCTTGCGGTTGCTCTCGTTGGGCCAGACACTGTCGTGGAGTGCGGTGCGCACGCGAGCCGCGGCGGCAGTAGTTTTGAAGATGACAAACCCATGGGTGCGAATCTGGTCGAGGAAGAATTCTGTCACGATCTCATCATTTACAACATCTCGAGAATGTGTTGCGAGCTCAACAAGATGCGCCTTGACGTCTTGAGGTCGAAGAGGGCGCATAAAATTCTTGATGTACAGCGCAGGAGTGGCCGGGTGCACCGCAGGCGCAACGTCTCGTTCGAAGTCCATTTCCTGCTGTTTGCTTGAATCCTCCTCAGAATTTTCTTCTCTGGGTGTCTTTGACTCTGATGCAGGATCTTGTGGAGGGCTTTGTCGAGGCTTCTCAGTTTGTGGCTCACTGTCGATGTTTGTAAGCGCCGGTTCGTTTTGAGACTTGGGCAGCAAATCCTCCTGGCGCGCACCAAGATTGTCCCCGTTTGTTGGAGTCTCGTCGGCGCGGGCGCGTTTTCGTGCGATCGATTCTTCGGTCGGTGGGGGTGTGAGAGAGCGACGTTTGCGCTTTTGCCGTTCGGCAGCAGGGGTTGGCTCGAGTGAGTGGGAGGGTGAGGACTCGACAGTGGTAGTCACTGTTCCCGCTCTTGATTTCTCCTCTGCTGTTGGTTCTCTTGATTGATGGTCGACTTCATTGCCAGGAATTGGGACGTCAGCTATCGTATCGGTGTCTTGCGACACTTCTTCTGGCGTTGCATTTTTTGTGACTTCCTCCTTTTCTGTCTCGTCGCCCCCTTTACTCGTCTCTACATCGGCACCAGGCGCAATATTATCGCCCGTCTCGTTTTTTTCTTTATCCACTATATTTTTCTCTGACTTTTCTTCTGTAGTTTCGGGCTTCTCGGTCGCTTCATAGAGCTCTTTGTCTGCAGCAACTGGGTCTTCAGTTGGTAGCTCGTCGCCAGCAGACTCATTGGTCATGGGCGTATCTTTAGGTTCGTCTTGGGCCTCGGTTGCACTTGTGTCTTTATCGGCTTCTCTAAGTCGCGCGACAAGCTCGGTTTTGAGGCCATGTTGTGGAAGACCGCGACTTTTGAGCTCGGCCTTGAGGTCAACGACTTTGAGCTTAGCCCAGTCGGCCATGATGAAAGGAATTGGCTGCGCGTGGAGGCTTAGTATGTTCAAAAACCAATTCTCATGCGTCCCATTAGTTGAGAACGAAAATTAGTTGGATGAGAAGCGGGAAGATGAAGGTATGGAATAAATTCGAGTTATTGAAAGCTTAAGATGACTTTCATCACCTTCAGCCTCGTCGCAAATCTAAGTGTAAAAGGGTCGCCTCATCCAATGAGGTGCCACAATTCATCTGCCTTATGTCAGCATAATGGTTTCACTTTGTGGCTCTCACAAGCCACACGGAAAACAGCCACAAGCTGTGGAGATTAGTGTTCCCTCATTTAAACGTCAACCCGAGATGCTATGAAGCGCAATGAGAGCCATGAGGGCGTACCTTGAGCGTTGCAACTTCAACATGACTCTGTATCTATATTCGCTGATGTCATAAACCCCGAAAAAAGAAAGCTAACGTTATCCCGAGGGTCACATGCAATCTCATAATATGCAGCTACTAGTGGGCCATGGGTGGTGGTAGAATAAAGCAGCATCCCCTCAAATGTGATCCATTGTTGGCCGAATGATACATCAATGGAGCCATTGTTTACATGTTTGTTGTTATAGGATTAGTGAGTTTAGGCTCAAAGATCAAGCTCAGGGGTTAATCGAGTCGCTTTGGGCCATCATGAGTTCAATTTACCTCATATGTTCTCAGCTTAGACATCATGAGGTTTTAATCGATTTCCTTCACCAAGATCATATTACCCATGCCGCCTTGACCTTACTCCTCATTTTAATCCCTGCACTTTTAGTCTAATGCAAACACAATCGGGATGGATATGGACTGACAATTGCTCCGTTACTCGTTTCACTCATGGTATAAGGTGACGTCCCTGGCCTAGCTCATCGTAACCCCTGGTTCCCCCCTGGTTCATAGGCATAGCCAACATCACACGACCTCCAGCTTATCCCGCATCACGACCTGGAGCTCCCCGAGCTTGTGTGGGTCCTACTGCAACACGTCATTGCCCTTTCACACCCATTGTGCCGCACTTTGACCTCCACCTCCACACTTCAACGCCAAAAGACACCTGAGGTAGACCACAGTAAGTATTTGTTTATCAAGCATGGTCAATTCAACTCAGGCATTGTTGTAATCCTATGTTTTGAAAGGCGACCAAACAATTGAATTAAATAGAGAGCTCCTAGTCTTTTTGGTATTTTCTTAGGGTTCCTCCCGCTCATCAGTCAAATACATTAAATACATAAAAATTGGTCTCAATCAGGGCCATACCTGAGCCCCTCGTAAACTCTTAATTCGTACAAGCCGGCACTCAATGCCAGGGATCTTAGACGTCAAGACCATCGACGACAACGCCCTTGTTCCAGGTCCACTGAAGCTTCCTGGCCACTTCCAACGCAGTAAAATCGTCAATCATAGCGCTGACAAGATACAGAGCTGCATCAATGCCAGAGCTGACGCCTCCGGATGTAACCACTCGGAGACCACCAAGTCGCATGGCGGCGCGACGAACAATGGACTCACGGCGGGTGTTGGAGTCCTTGAACGACATGCTTCCCTTTCTGTGAGTCATCGTAAGTTAGTTACTGTCTCAAACTCAATGCATGATAAGTGGGGTATAACAGGAACTGCTTTGCATGTGTTACGTACCGGGCTGCAGAAGGGCGACGTCCCTGACCAGCGTCAGACTTGCGGCGGATATATGGGCTCTCGTCCTCGCCAAGATCGAATCGAAGGTTGTTGACGACATAACGAGCGTCTTCAACCACATCGGTGCGCTCTTGAAGGTTCACAGTAGCAGCATCGCTGCAGATATTCTCAAATGTGGTGAAGAAGTCGGGGTGGGTGGTGGCGGAGAGACCAGAGAGGATACCTTGCTTGCCAAGGAATAGGGCACCGGTGCAGATGGAGAGGATGGTGCGCTCGCGGGCAGGATCACGCTTCTGAAGCTCTGAGAAGTCGGTGATGAGAGAGAGGGGCTGGAGTTCCTTGGCGACGACCTCCTTGGAGTTACCGCCGACGACGACGAGGATGTCAAAGTCCTCGAGGCGCTCGTGAGCCTCCTTATAGGAGATCTGGGAGCCAACGACGACGCCCTGGTCCGAGATGACCTTGGGCTCAGGACCAACGATGGTGACCTCGAAAGCCTTGTTGTCTACAGTAAGGGGAAGTGTGATCAGCGGGAGGGGTAAAGCCAAATGGGAAGTATACATGTACTGTACACCAAAACGAGGGGTAGTAGAAGGGAAAGAATCACTCACTGTCAGGGTCCTTGAAATCGTGTGAAGCAGTAGTAAAGACCTCGAGCGCGCCGGCGAAGTCCAGAAGATCGAACTTTTCATGAATGGCGAAGAGAACGTCAACGGGCTCCTGGTCAGCGATGGCCGAGGTCTTCTGTGCACTCATCTTGGCGGTTTTGGAGGTTTAGAAGAAGGTAATAGTTGAGGGAGAATTGTGACGTGTGTTTGTTTGAGTAAAGTTGTGTAAGTAGACGGGCACTAAAGAAGATGCTGGCTACTATGAGAGTGGTGGGTTGTTGTTGCTGTTGGATTGGTTTATAAGTGACCTGGATGATGATGAGAAAGGAAGGAAAGGAGGAGAAGATGAGAAAGAGCAGGAGGGCGTTTTAAGTACAGCAAGGAATGTTATGTGGTTGCTTTGCCCTGAGCCTTTCCCCTCATCGATTGACGGCTCAGGAACTGCAACCACCTCACCTCACCTCACTTCACTCAATCCAGTCCCGTCCCTTCCCTTCCTTCCCAGGCCCAAAGTTGAGTGGCTCGATTTCTAGGTCAGAAGGACTCGGAGTCTGGTGTGATCATTACCCACAAAGTAATGGTACGGTCTCGTCTGCAGCTAGTATCAGGAAACTGCGGGGTTACTAGCGCGGCGGGGCATTGGCTGAGGTTCAGGGTACCGCCGTCCGGCCATCTCCACTGAGCATGGCAAGGTAGAAGGGACCATGCCAGAACATCCAGCTGTGACCGATCAGCTTTCTACCGGCCCCACTATCTGCCGCAACCACCCAAACTCATTTTTCGCTTAGACAAATACTAAGGCATTAGCCTCTGAAGGCCCCCCTGTGGCTCTACTCGCAACCGCTGTTTTCAGTGAAGTCACTGGTCTCCGGATTATCTTCCAGCACATGTAAGGTCCACTCTTGAGCGCCACAACTCATACCACCTTTGAGAATCCATTGGATCTATCCCGCGCCCAGCAAGGCGCCGCCACGAGCAGCCGCGCCGCGCCGTTGTCCACTGCCAAAACAGCTGTGCACCCGATACTGATTCACCAAATAGCTTCACCAAAATTAAAACTCCGGCAGCTTCAAGAGATTGGGTCAAGATCCACACTTATACGGGCCTCACCACCTCGGTCTGCTCACCTTGAGTCTCACGAGCTCGGATGAGGCCGTCACACCAGTCATGGCTTCATCGGCGTACGTCATCTCGTCCTCTGCAGAAAACTCCATCCCAAAAACGTCGTCGACTTGATGTCCCGTCCCCTCACTCAGCGGCTGGTCCCTCCCTCATGATCTTCCATTATATCTCCTCCTTCGACTTCTGCGACATTCGCATCCCTATGCCAACTATTATACGCTGTCCACTGACCATCATCTCCACTGTTTAGGTCGCTAAAGGACCTCTCCAAGGCCATCGTCGCCTTCCTCGCTGAACCAACCACTTCGCTCCCCGACGACTTAGTACAGATCATCGATGCCTATCTCCGCCGACACCAGAAGCATGATGACGCTGCAGCTGATCGTCTCCAGGAGGAGCTCTTCTCCATTTTCGACAAGCACGTTAGAGACAGACCAGCAGCTTTCGCGCCCTTCCTGACCATCCTTCGCCAACTGCTTTCGACACTTCGAACTCCGGAGCGCATTTTTGCATGGTGGGACTCCTGCTCTGCGCTTCTATCCAAGACATCTCCTGAGAAGGGTGTTGTGGAGGAGTCGTTGGCCAATGTCATGGAAATTATATCAATCGCAGAAGAGAACCATGATGGTTCCGATACTGACCTTTCTTCCAACCCGTTGATTGACCGCCTTTTCACAGGGTGGATGGAGAAACTATACCCATCTGTCACCGAAGCACTTACAAGCCTTGAGCCAAACGAGAGGATAACACGAGAGGCTCTTGTGCAGTTTGGAAAGAAGCATCCCAAAGTACGTTACATACCCGAATATTTCATCGGCGAGAGAATCCTCTGACTCCAACCAGGAACTTTTTACGGCGCTGGATCGCTACTTTCTGAAGAAACAGTATCGCAAGGCTGTTTTGCGTTTCTTGGGAGACTATCTTCAAAGTCAATCTCCCCATCTCCACCAGATTCTTCAGACGCCGCTATTCGCTGATATCTTAAGGTGCCTCCAACAAGACAGCTCAACGACCATAGTATCAGCCGCGTTGACAATTGTTACTATGCTCCTTCCGCAGATGCCAAGCTCATTGGTTCCTTATCTGCCTACACTGTTCAACATCTATGCAAGGTTATTGTTCTGGTCGCGAGAGCGTGCCGGGATAGTTGAACCTCAGTCAGAAGATGCAGATTCATCCAGCTGGGAAGAGTGCAGTTACGAAGCAGAAGTCGACGATCATGCAGTGTATCACCTTCTCAACTACTACACTATCCTGTACGGTTTATATCCCATCAATTTCATGGACTATATCCGCAAACCTCAGAGATATCTGCGTCACGCTAATGTTGCCAATGCCAACGATATGGAAGTCCAACCCACAGAGATTCGGGACCAGTCGGAGAGGTTTCGCCGATGTCATTTACTTCATCCAAACTTCTTTACTCTAACGATCGACTCCGAGAAGACAGATTTTGGCCGCTGGATCAAGAGCGAAGCTTCAGAAGTTGTTGCTGAATGTATGGCGTTGTGTCTCGTGAATGAGTCGAATCAAACATTCGGGCATCATTTGCACTGCTCGGACGCGTCTCCATCGAACGAAGGTTTCGTCAAAGATAACCACACATCACACCCTACGGCGACAGCTGAAACTCATGGCGGATATCATTTGCCCACATCTGCCAGCATGGAATCATTGGCGAGCAGTCGCCGGCCATCCGCTCTAATCCGCCGGGGATCTCAATCGAGTCTCCCTTCCACTCGGGACTCTATTGATGCCAGGATAAGGGAACCAAGTGTCGACAGCCCAACCCTGGGCCCCCATCTTATTCAATCTTCGTCGCACACGCAGCTTCAGGACATGATTCAATCTAACAAGGCCATCAAGTCTGGTCTGAATCAGTCTTTAGCCAACGATAGTGTGCCATCACTTTCACTAAGTAACCAGGATTCTGTCGTTGATAGGCTTGGTTCATCGCTAGTGGGTGCGCCTCCAGCTATCAGCACGCCCCTTTCATTGACGGAGACGAATACGCAAGTGTCTCATCTACAACGTCAAATCCTCCTGCTACAGAATGACCTCAACTTTGAAAGGTACCTGAAGCAGCAGCACATGGCCCATATTGGCGACTTGCGCAGGCGGCACATGGAGGAGGCCGTGACCGAGGCAGAAACCCAGAACCTTCTGATCACGAACCGCAATCTGAAGCATCGATTCGAGGAAGCAAAGAAGGCGGAGATGCAAGTTCGTAGGGACTCGGAGAAGAGTCGCGCCCTCGCGAAGAAGTGGGAAGCTGACCTTTCCACCAAGCTTAAGAAGCTGCGTGACGAATCAAAGAAACTCAAGGCGGACTATGAGGCACTTCAGAAAGAGCTGGATAACTCAACGGCAGAGCGTGACAAGTTACGAGTGCTCTTATGCGACGCCGAAGTCAAGGAGGTCAACTGGAAACAGAACATGCAATCAATCGAGATTCACAGCGCCGAGATCGACCGGTTAAAGAGTGAGGTTGACAGGTTGACAAAGGTGGAACGCGATTTCCAAGCCAAGGAGCTGGAGGAACAGAAGGCAAATGCTGCGGCCGCGGGCGCAGAGAGTAGAGTCGAGGCTTTGAATCTTCAGCTTGCCAGTCGAGAGAGTGAAATCGAGCGTACCAGGAGGTTATTTCAGAATCAAATTGCAACACTTCAAGCAAAGTTATCCGAAGCGCAAAAGGAACGAAGACGACCGTCTCGAGACGGCAAGGAAGCAATCGAGGCAATGCTCGCAGCGAGTCGAGAGAAACAGGCTGAGTTACAAAAGCAATGTGATCTCCTGATTCGCAAGTACACGGCCCTCCAGTCATCTTTCCTGGATATGAAAACAGAAACAAAGCCAAGCCATCTCAAGATCGACACCTCGCCAGATCCTGAGCACGATTCCCTGTCCATGTCAACGGGCGCCGTCATGATGAAAACACGCCCACCGCGTATGCTTTCGAGTCCTGATGTTGCAGAAGGCACCGCATACAATGTCACGCCGCCTCTGGACCACAGACCTGAAGGTGCGTTATCACCGAAGTCAGGAGGGTGGGCACATCCACCTGGATCACCTCTTGGGACAGATGCATCATCTCTATCAATGAGCCCGGACCATCAGCGATTTGGGCGAAGCGAAGGGGGACGATTACTTGCCAGGAGCCACTCAGATCTATTTGCGAGCGCAACGCACAATCGACTCCGCAAAGATTCAAAAGACAAGGGCAAAGAAGAGGCAGGTTCTAAAAAGGACAAGAAGCCGTCGGCGTTGAGAGGGATACGAGGCTTTATGTATGAATAAGGATATGAGAATGATAGGTCAGCTGGCTTCGTTAATGGATAGATAGGATCAGTTTGGCATGACGTATATGTGGTGGTCATTTTGGAATAAACCGATTGGGCTCGCGGCCCTCTATTTATTCGTCTATCGCAGTATTGGTGAGAAATGGCTCAACGAGAGCTGATTCTGCAAGGTCTGGTCTATTAGGTAAGCTGCGATTACCCACGCATACCAAGAGGCCAGTCCAGCGAAGGAAATACGAAGCAACGTATCCATTATATCTGGACGTTTACAACTTTACGCGTGAGAAGGACTAGCGCTCGATCTATATTAATCCATATGCAGCAGGTAGCTCGTGTGGTTTGTGAACGAACGTACGCTGCGGTGCCACTCACTTGTCGACCATAACAACTGGCTTTGTCAATAACAATTGGATGGCGGTGATACTCACCATGATTTAGAATCAGAACGCAAGAAGCAAGAACAGAACTACCGCATCTGTTCTCGAGCCAAATCTATCACACGCTGTGGCGGCATCAGTAAGGAAGTGTAAACCTACCCTACGTTTCATAATTATCATTTACCAAAGTTACTTCAACAGTTGGATGGCTTCCGTAGCTCAGTTGGTTAGAGCGTCGTACTAATACTTCATTCCGAGTATCCGGTAATGCGAAGGTCTCAGGTTCAAGCCCTGGCGGGAGCAATCCCAGTGCCTTCCAATTGTTATTTTTGCATTTTTGGTAACCCAGTCGAACGCGTTGGTTGTTATGATGATATTTCATGGTGCGTTTTTCTGCTTGGGTCTCAGTGCCATGTAAATAGGGCTGAATGTGGGTGCGGGGTGGTGACCCATATCAGGCAGTAAAGAATCTAGAATGACCAGGATGGGGGGCAACTAAGTAAGGATCTTCTTCTCCTTATTTTCTTGCCTAATGCATGGACTTCATTTCCGAACAATCCAAAGATTGATTGTTAGCAGCTACCGACTTGGGCAGTTCGTTCTGGGGGGGTCTTTGTTAAATAGGATCGCGATCTATGGACAGCTGAGCGATCAATTCTTGCTGTGTTTCTGACTGTGTTCTGATGTACGTCATTTTGTTCTAGACGTGACCATGCCTTGAGACATGTTTCTCATCTGATTCAGATGAAGACCGCTGAGGCTGGAGTTAGTCAGGGTAGCCCTTTTTAGCGAATGCCATTCTTTCTTTCAACGAGTTGCGATGCGATGCGCAGCGCACACACCACAGCTTTGTGGGAGATAAACAGGGGCTGAATTGTGTACGTAGTGCTTGCGGGGGGAGATTTGGCGAGGGCCGATCATCAAGACACATGACAGCGGCGAATCCGTATTTGTGACGAGATGAGTCGAGTTATCAGCATGATACAAAGAGAATCATTGGATATCCTCAAAAGAGGCCCATGAAGCACAAAGTGTTCCGGGCCCAGCTGAGTTGTGTCATTTCGCATTTCGACTGGGGATACGGCCACATCCACGGTCATGGTATGCACCTAGCTACTGTAGCTGCAAGGCGATCTCGCTCCCTCCAGCCGCATGTGGATGATGAACTCGCTTCTCGCCCAATCTGAGCTATTTTCCGGTCGACTACTGTGCCTATGTATGTATGCAATCGGAGCCCCGCGTGTTAGCAGGTGTTAGTCGAGAAGCTGGTTGGCTGGTTGGTTGGTTGTCGTTCAAGCGCTTCTATTGTCATGTAGTATGAGGGAACTGCAGCAAGAGGCTGTGCTGAGAGAAATCGAGACTGAATAGGAGAGGAGGGGAATAGCGGTGTAGAAAATTGAGCCGAGGAATGCGCACATCAGAGCTGGAACTTTTGCATAGATGTCGTTTTGGTGATGCTGGTGGTACCTGAGGTCTGGTGATGATAAGGCACGGTACAGCATAGCACAGCGCTTGAGTGACTGGCTACACGGGGCGTTGTGCCTGCGTTGATGAGTCGTCTTGAAGTTAGAATACCTATGGTTGTGGCTGTAGCGTTTTTTGATCGAATTTCGATCGGTCGAATTGAGAATATCGATCCTCAACTGACAGATAATCTGACAGGACAAAAGACAAAGCCCATCGACTCGTGGTTAGAAATGACGTAGAGGTCAGGGCCCACGTGAAGTCTTAGTCGCTAGCGCATGTCGTCAGCGGACCTGAGGCTCCTAGCGGCCCATGCGTTTTGGCTTCAACGCCCTGGGGCTACCCAGTGGACTGGCTAGTTAACTGGGCCTTGTACAGGCGCCTGAAGCGACAGGGGAGGGGGCCCAAGGAATAAATGAGTGAGTGAGTGAGTGACCTCTTCTGGGGGGGTTGATATCGCGGGTGAATGGACGACACACAATACCTCCATAACAACAGATTCAACGGTGCGTTGAAATGGGCTTGAACGTTTATACCTTATTTTCACGTGAGAGTTAGTGTTCGTCAATAGCGTTTAGACCCTATCTATGGGACTTGTTAGTGTTTTAGGCCTAAACTTGACTCATTATTTGAAATTGCTACTCCCTGTTGTTTGTTGACTCTGTCATCCATATCAACATTGCCTACCCATCTTCTATCTCCGGATGCCGCCGCTCAACGTCGGGTTTATTCATTCTATGTCTCTTGAGCTCTCAACACCAGGCTCATGATCAGTCATTCTGCCTCAACTCTGCCGCTCAAATACCCGCTCATTCAAGAGCAACAACAGCAACAATCTACACCCTGCGCCTTCAAAGCCTTTGTCACTGCACACCCCCAGGCATGAAGTCCATCCTTCACAATAAGTTAAAGAATTAAGCTACTATACCAACGAACCAAAGCTAGAACCCGCGACCCTCTTTTCTTTTGCGCCCATCTTTTTTTCCCTGTCCTTTTCTTTCCTTTCTTTAAACCACATTCTTCTCTCTTTTCATTTTCTCTCTTTTTTTTTTTTTTTTTTTTGCTTCTTTCCTCCTTTTTCGTGTGCCTTGGGTTTATTTCTTCCCTTTCCCTCTCTTTGTCCTCTTCTCAACGGGAGGTTCTAATTGAGTGACCTCCCCTCTCGGCAAACGACGAGGCCACCACCACAAATTATGTCGTCGCTCGAAGCCAAAATTGTCGTGCTCGGCGCCCAGGGCGTTGGGAAGACGTCTCTTGTTATGAGATATTGCAAAGGCGCATTCAACCCGGCTCAGATTACTTCTACCGTCGGCGCCAGCTTTCTCACAAAGCGCGTCGTTGACTCTGACTCGGATACTGTTGTGCGCCTACAGATCTGGGATACAGGTTGGTTGATGACGAGCCTTGAGAATTAATTGATCATGTACTAATGCAAGTTTGCAGCTGGCCAGGAACGATTTCGATCTATCTCCCGCCTGTACTACCGAGGCGCAAACGCCTGCATCCTCTGCTACAGCATCACAGACGCACAATCCTTTGCCGATATGGGTGTATGGCTCATGGAACTCCGACGAAACCTCCCTCACGATGTCGTTCTTCACGTTGTCGGCACAAAAGCCGACATTGTCGCCCGCGATTCCTCCGCCCGCCAGGTCCCATTTGAACGCTGTATCGCCTACGTCGCAGAGAACCTCGCCCCAGGCATGGGAAGCACGCCGCCCCCGACCGCAACCCCATATAACGTCCCCACGCCTGTGACAGGCGGTCAAGCAATGTCTCCTCCCTCTATGGAACCCCGAAGTCCCAGCTCGAAGCGCAGTTCCGGTTTCTGGGCACAAGAGGTTGGATGGGATGCATGCCACGAGATTAGCGCCGAAACAGGAGAAGGCGTTGAGGAGGTCTTTCGAGTCGTCACTCGCAAGCTCGTTGAGCAGAATCGCAAGATGCAGCAAGCTCTTCTGATGGCTACCGCCATCCCCGGTACACCGGGCTACGAAGCTGGCATGGACGGTGGTTATTTCGCAGGTGCCGATGCACGAGGCAGCTTCCGCGTAGGCCGCGACCGTCGCAGCTGGCTCTTCTCGCCAGGTTTCTCGCCCGCCGTTACGGTCGAGCAGGCGGGGACTCAAGAGCAGACGCAAGCAGACGGCTGGGATCGCAAGGAGCGCAAGAAGTGCTGTTGATTTTGATTACCATGACTGAACTAGACGAAGAGGATACGATCGAAAGCGATGTAGACGTTGCATAGACATGCGAGACGAGGTCATGTCTACGACGAATTCCCCACGGTAACGACGGAAGAGGAGCTTCAGGATGGTTTCGACGACCCAGCGCATTTGTTTGATACCCGGTCTTTTTTCGTGTTTCTTGTTTTTTTTTTTTTTTTTGGTTGGGTTGGGTTGGTTCGCAGTCAGTGTATTTTCGTCTTTGTAACCAACCAACCAGGTTTCGGTCCGTTTACTATTTCTGTAAGCAATGCATGTTTTGTTCTTTTCTCATTTGCTTTAACTTATGCATCAGGCGGGTTTCCTTTACTTTACTGTATTTTCTGCTGGGAGTTGGAAGGCAAGGCATTAGGTCGCCGAGAGACAGTTTAGATGTTTCCATTTTGTCCTAGAATATACCATGCATTATTGCTGGTCCCAACTTTTCCACTTTCTTTATCTCATATTGATAGCTGTCTTGGCACTTTACTAGGTACCTATGGAGACGAGGTGACATGATTCCACATGTCAGAGGTAAAAGTAAAGTGGTAGTAGCGAGGCCGGCAGCATCCGGGGGACGAACCCCACCCCCACCTGTTCCCGTTGGAGGTCGGATGTGCCCGCCGCATGTCCCGCTATCCGCCATCCCGCACCCGGGACTACGGAATGAAAACCTGCCGCCATCACCTCTCCTGCCACTTTCTTAAGCAGCCCTCCCCTGAACATTTCTCTCCTAATCCCCTCATTAGTCGCTAATCTCAACTTCTAAACGATGGCCCAGCCTACAGAGAACCTCGCAAACCTCCTCCCTCCCTCGTGGAAAACCTCGGTAACCGCTTGGCTCGCCGAGGACACTCCCTCGTTCGACTACGCCGGCTTCGTCGTCGGTGATGGTCCCCGGGTCGCTACCCTCTGGGGCAAATCGACCGGTATCATCGCCGGCCGACCCTTCTTCGATGAGGTCTTTACGCAATGCGGCTGCACCGTCGAGTGGCATGCTGAAGAGGGAACAGCAGTTGATCTGAGTAATGGCAAGCACCGAGTCGCAACTGTCAAGGGTCCTGTTCGTGGCATTCTCCTCGGTGAGCGCGTTGCTCTCAACACCCTTGCACGATGCTCCGGTGTCGCTTCCAAGAGTAGGCGACTTGTGTCGATTGCGCGCGAGGCGGGATATACGGGTGTGATTGCAGGAACACGAAAGACAACACCAGGTTTCCGTCTCGTTGAGAAGTACGGCATGCTCGTTGGTGGCGCAGACGCCCACAGAATGGATCTCAGCGCTATGATCATGCTCAAGGATAATCACGTCTGGAGCAGGGGCAGTATCACCGATGCTGTCAAGGCTGCCAAGTCAGTTGGTGGATTCAGTATCAAGGTTGAGGTGGAAGTGCAGAGAGAGGCCGAGGCGGACGAGGCCATTGAGGCCGGTGCGGATGTTGTCATGTTGGATAACTTCACCGGTGATGGTGTCAAGGTTGCTTCCAGAAGTCTCAAGGAGCGCTGGCAAGGGAAGAGACACTTCCTGCTTGAAGTGTCTGGCGGACTGCAAGAGGATAATTTTGAGGCGTATTTGTGCAATGGTAAGTTACTGGTTTCCTGTAGTAAACTAGCACTAACATGTTGTAGACGTGGATATTCTTTCCACAAGTTCGATTCACCAGGGCGTACCTCACATAGATTTCTCACTCAAGATTGAGCACTAAACCCGCATAATAAAAGGTCCCTAAGATTCACATTAACCATTCAGGCATTCCTTCCATTTTTATTTATGATATGTCGAAATCGAGTGCTTACCTCTGTCCTTCCAATGGGTCCATGAGTATTTTACTCTTTGCTTGAAACAATACCTTTGTCGCGGATATGAGCACCAGCCATTCTCGCCTCAATATCAGACCCTACGCCCTGCAAATGGCTCGCGGGATCTTCTTGTACCAAAGGCTGATTCTCCTGCCCAACAGACAAGGGAGTGTCACAGCACGACAACAACACGCTACTCTCGTTCTTCGTCGATGGAACATCTAAAGCAGGGTTGGAAGTGAAGAAGTCGGCAGGACGAAGATGTATCTGCTGTATTTCGACAGGCCTGTCTCTCTGTTAGCAATCTCATACTCAAATTTCAGGGTACCAAGCACAAACATAACAGGCCAGTCCTCAACCCTTGGATTATGCGTGAGGCCAAACGACACCCATACGACAGGGCTGCTTCTTCTTGCTCTCTTCCCATCTTTATTCCCATTACTTATCGTTCGCTCTCCATGACCATCCACAAACCAATCGCCTCTCTTGACCATATCAGACACACCCCCAACTTCTGCCTTGCTCTGGTTTGTGAACTCGCCCGCCGCCCACAGTTCTCCATCACGATACCCGGTGAACCAAACACCATGTTGTCCAAACGGAGCTCTCGCAACAGCCACGCTACTCTCATCTGCTAAGAGCATCTGGGTCGCAGGAGGGACAAGCTTATAGCCTATGGGCCGACCTGATACAGCGTTACGCTTCGTAGCATGCTCCAGCTTTATGAGGCGGTTGAGGCGCGGTTCTGAGTCTGCCCATGATGCTTTGGTGATCGTTTTTCGTTCGATTTCGTACAAGTTTCCCTTCGGATTCGTCTTCGCTTCTAGCCTTCTGCCAACGCTCTCTTCCGGAACAACCTGTGTATCCTGAGCACCATATGAATCAACTGCTGGATCAATCCGCACTGAGAATATATGTTGATGGTTCTGAGCGAGAACACCCGGCGCAACAACATTGCCGTATCGACTCGTCTTGCCCTCGTCTATCCCAACAACGCTGACAACTCCCGTTGCGCGAGTCTCAATAGTGATGTTTCCCGCAAGATCAAGCTTATACGCAAATATGTACTCATAGTTCGCCAGAGTAGCTATGAACTGTACAACCAGCTCTCTCATACGTGTCACGACCGACCTGTTGGTGCGGAAGTTTGTATGCTTCCACAAGATGCCGTTGTCTTGCTCATGCAGGCATACAACTGACTTCGCAGGCGTGGGCAGGCCATCCGGACCAGAGAGGTACGAGTCAACGTAGAGGATGGCTCCAAGACAGTCGCATCCGAGCTGCAGATTATTAGCAGCTCTTCCAATGCCTCCATCTCCGAGGTCAAAAGCATGCTTCCGGTGAAAAGGCGGACGGGGGTCTCCATAGGGTACTGTAAGTTCGCTACTGAGGCGATACAGAATGGAACGATTCTCGTAACAGACATCGTGAAGGACGGCGCCCTCTCGTGGGGTGAAGCCGAGACGAAAACGCCATTTCTGCCACTCAATCAAGCCATCAGAAGAGATGGTGAAAGAAGCCCCCTGAGGCTGTGTCACGTTAAGAGGCTTCAGATCATCTCGAGGCGGCCTGTCCAGTAGCTCTGGGATGTATTCTGCTGCATGACTACGCACAAAGAGATTCTTAGGCGTTTTACCTCTTTCCTCAGGCTCAAGACCATCTTCTGAGCCACCAGTAGCAAGTCGATCAATGCGTACGATGATCTTGGTCTCCATGTCCATGATTGGAATGATTGGTATAGGATAAGCGTAATGGTTCGAATCAGGGTTGTTGTTGGATACAACCTTTGCAAAAACGAGACCTTGCGTGTAGCGAGACGGATAGCCGTCCTCATAAGTTCCGCCATATGGCCATGCATCGATGCATATAGCAAAGCCTTCTGGAAGCGTGAACTCAGACATGGCATCTTTGAAGAGCTCTGACTTAAGACAAGCGTCTTGGAAGTCAGCAAGCTCAACCCTAGTATTATGGTTAATGAAGCTTCACAAGGGCTGGAACTTCACTTACGGAGCAAGATATGTGTGTGCATTCTGCTCCAGCGCATCTTTGAAAACAACAGCCGCCTCATTTATATCAACAATAGAGCGAATGTACTTGCGAACATCAGCTATGATGTCGTACTCGACTTGAGCACATCTCGCAGGTCGAGGGGTCGTTTCTGACAGACTTCCATCATGCTCAGCGATCAAAAATGGAACAAGATCATCCTTCTTCGGCTCTTGAAGGTAAATAGACCGAAAGAAGAGAGAAGTGTTTGAGCCGTGATGCTTCAGAACTGAGTCCCGAGCTATAATGAACTCTTCCTGGGAGAGTTGGGCGAGAGGGTGAGGCTGCAGGGACGCCATGGCTCCTGAAAAAATTCTTGAAGGTGTAAAGTGACAGAGTGAAAGGAGGGGAGACGTTTGACTTGAAATAGCTTCCCGAGGATCACGATCCTGTTTCGACCATCCACATTCAGATTTCTGTAATCCTCGCCGCTTGATCCGTTGGTTTTTGGACGTTGATAGCCGCCAGCTCACCCAACCAGAATTCTCTGTTATAAGTAAGCGTCCTTGCATCTATCAGAAGGAGGTTGGCGTTGCATTTGGGCTGATTATGTAGAAAGCCGTGGTTTAGGATGAGGTCGGATAGGTCGATTGATAGGTATTTGCTCGGAGACCACCTAGAACGAGAAATGAGATGCCTGTCTCTTGGATAATTGTGATACACCAACGTTGGATGTCTCTCACCCCGCAAAGTTATCTCTTTTCTCTCTGCGCATCTTGACAACGTGCGGGCAATCATACGAGGTCTTTGTGTTACAACGACTCCTCCAGATGCATTGGCTAAGATAGAAAGGTAAGCATTAATTGGTGGTGGACTTGAAGTGTGAGCGGGTATATCAGTCACTGTGATGGGCAACTGCAGGAATGCCATGTTAACAAAGCACCTTCCCGATATTTCTTTTTGTCGTTCGACTAGCGTACCTACCTACCCAGGTCATCATAGAGATATGGGTCGATGTTCAAAGGCAGGTGAGATACATACCAGGCATTTGATACTGGGGAAATTACTACATCTTCTAAGGTGAGACATTTCTACAGCTTGAGTAAGACATGCACTTTCATATACAAAACTCGTCATATCATCACGTTTTCAAAACAAACGGAACCATCTTGGCAGAATCATTGTGCCATTCGTGTCTATCGTCGTGCAACTCTTTCGCAGAGGCATTCAGCAATCAAACACCCTTTTGTAAACCCCAAAACGGCCATGGATAAGAGTCGATTCATTCGTGACTCGCTACCAGGCAATGAAAAGAAGATGCGACATCGTTTGGGGAAAAAGAACCAACACAGGCACTCTTTGCTACCCCTCATTCCTTACGCGCCACCCACCCCTATTTGATATCATTTTCGTAGACGCCAGGCATGTAAAGCCAAGACAAGACCATGAGAAGAAGAAAGCTGGCCGGGTGGCCCCATGTTGAGCAAGATCGTAAAGTACGATGATACGTAACGTACATTGAGAATCGAAATTGAAGAGAAAAGGAAACAGTTGCTGTTGACGTGGTCTGTGGTGCTACGTCTTCTACCACCTCACTAGATACGAGTGCTTGCCAACCAAGACATGCCGGGATTTCTCATACCCGTGGATGTAGAAGCGTGCCATATCCGATCATCGCAAGGTTTGTGCACCTTTTTACACAGTGACGCGCTTCTCGCCCTCGGGCTTGAGGACGTTGTCGCCGTAGCGTCCGCCAAAGTTACCTGGGCACCTCAAGTTAGCCATGGTCGATAATGCGAATATCTAGATGATCCTTACCCTGAGGGTTGTAGTTGCAGACGGTGTACCAAGACGGGAAGCTGAGGACAGTTCCAGCAGGGCACTTGACAGTGGCGCAGCCGACCTTGGTGGAGTCCTTCCAGACGACCTGGGTGAAGTGGCCGTAGAGGTCAATGTTCATGTCCTGAGGAGGGTTCTCCTGGCCATAGAAAGCCCAGTTGGCCATCTCGTTGTTGTACCACTGGTTGGTAATACCACCAGCAGCAGCCTTGTTCTTGAGGCCATCAATGTCGCTAGTAGCACCCCAAGAAGCGAGGTTCTGGCTGTAGCCGCCTTTGCCTTGCTTCCTATAAACTGTGTCAGTTATCAAATGATTGATCACACGGAACGTCAACTTACATATCGTGCTCGAAAACACAACCGTTGGCGGTGTTCTCGGCGTAACCGGCGAGCTCGTCATCCCACTCAAGGGCAGGGGCAGAGTGGTTATGACGGTGGATGTTGTGGTAGGCGAGCATGACAGTGTTGTAGGCACCGTCGAGAGAGAGGTTGTCACCGCCGCTAGCGGGAACCTCAACCTTGGGCTCAGCAGCCTTGGTGGGCTTGGAGACAACCTTCTCAATGGTAGTCTTGGGCTTCTCAACAACGGGCTGGGGCTTCTCGACGACTGGTGCCTTGTAGACTGTCTCCTTGGTAGACTCAGGCTTGGGTTCGGCAGTGACGACGGTAACCTTAGCGGCCTCCTTGGTGGAGGAAGGCTTGCTGGCAGGCTTCTTGGGCTTCACAGCCTCCTTTGTGGGCTCAGGAGCAGCGTACTCGGGAGCTTCCATGAAGACAACACCGGTGGGCTTTAACTTCTTGGGCTCAGGAGCCTCAGTCTGGGGCTCCTCACCAGCAACAACAGTGACGGTAACGACCTCGTAGACCCACTTGGTCTCCATGGCACGCTTGTCAAGGACATTTCGAATAGGGCTGGCCGAGGCCAAGATGGCGCTAGCGCCGAGGAGGAACATAGACGCCTTCATGGTGATCGGTGAAAAGGCAGAAGACGGAATGGGGTGAGCTGGAAATAGAGTCAGTTATATAAGCTTGAGAGATATTAGGTGTGGCTGTTTTCGGTTGAGCAAACGTCAGACCAATGCCGCTTGGCAATAGCTGTTTCCGTGTCTTTGATGAAAGCGACGAGGCTAAGATGTAGCGAGGGTGGAATGGTGTTTCTTGTGGGGAATGTTTGGAGGAGTTCGTGTAAGACATTTGGTGTTAAGGCAAAAACCGCGTGTATAAGATGAAATAACATCGATATATCGAGCTGAAGGGGTTTTCCCTGCTGTATATATAAGGGGGCCCATCGCCACTATTGATGATGGTGATAAACGGGGCTTTCTTCGGTGTTGTATCGAGTACAATGCCGAGTCGGTTTCGTCAAAAGGGAGAAATTCGATAGACTCCCTCAAAGGCTGGGGTTGGTGGGGAACAATGCGAGACAAAGAGGGCAGGTGTAGACAACGGATGCAGGTACACAGATACAGGATTCAGACAACAGTGGTTCACATCATATATGCTTACCTTTGTGGTGGGTGGTGTCTGAAGATGGCGGTGATGTTGGATTTGATTCAGAACCAGTCTGATGAGCGGTGGACAGCACTGCTGAAGATGAGATTCCGTCTAGGAGTCTCGAAAAGAGCTTTGGTGTGGTTGAACAACGACTGAAGTTCAACGACTGAAGGAGTGACAAGAGGATGAACCGAAGGAAGGACGACTCGATCTGCTTTGCTTTGCGATACCGAAAGGTGAGTTCAAGGTGAGGAAAGTCGAGGGACTATATCAACGGTTCAACCGGAGGCTTGTCTTTAAAGTTTTGGTTTTCAAGGAGTGGACTGCAATGTCGTAGACACGCAAACAAAGGAGTGGCAGGCCCTGCTATCGTTCGACGAAGACTCTTGGAGGGGGGTGAGGAAGAAGGAAGAGAGTCGAGATGGCTTCGGAGCGGACGACGATGTTAAAAAGGAACTGTTCGGCGGGTCGCAAACGGACAGCCACTGTTAGCCCAGGGGCGATTGGCTGGATGGTGCGGTATTGATTGGATGCTTTGCAGGGGGGTATCTGGGGTTCTCGCGAGCCTGCAATCGAGTGTGAGCTGGGGGTAGTGCAGGGATGTGAGGCCGGGGGTGTCGGTCGAGAACTTATTTTTATAGTAGAGAGCGGCAACAGTGAAGAGCTTAGGAACGAAAGAACGTGAATGTGAAGAAAGAGAGCGTAGATAGTGAATGGTTGAAGAGAGAGAAAGTGGAGAAAGAAACGATTTGAGGGAAAGTGAAGGGCGGTCTCAAGAAGAGGTGAGGCTGCCAATGTTTTGACTACGATGCAGTGCGTTGCCAAGGGCCGTCACAGCTGGCAAGCACTGACGAGCTGGTGCTGACAGGATGGGTTGTTGTGCTGGCTGCCGGGCAGTTGTTAAAATGACCCCCTGAAAGGGCGGGCAAGAAGTGACTAGTGCCTCAAGCCAGGGGCTTCCATAGGCTCAGCGCTAGAAACATGGCGGATGCTGCAAGGCACCAGGAACGAATCATGCGTCAGTGCCTTGGACTCAAGGCATTGACGAGCGTGGCTTTGACATTTGGCGCCATGATATTGAAGTCCAGCTTATGGCATTGATTGACGTTCCAGATGCATGATGAATTTTTCTTCACTTTCACTGCTATGTACTGAATGATTCAACTTCGATACAGCTATTCCCTTCAAACTCCAATGCCTCACCGGTAATAATGTCTCCGGCATACGGCAGATGCACGGGCCCTTAAGCCTTGAGGATGAAACTCGTGGCTTGCTTGCTCCCCTTTTAATACCTGCGTCCGCCGCCATTGACGCAACCTAGGCTGGACGGTACCTGCATTACTGCTACACAATGCATCAGTCAGTCAACCCCACGACTGCCGCTGATCAGCTGGATCACAAATGCATCATAGTCGTAATCCAGTCACTTGGTAGAAACATATCGGTTTCAACAGGACGATCACACATATCTACATAGTAACTTTGCACCGAAAGCTGGCTTTAGCTTTTGGGGGTTGCATTGCTTTGACAGCATTAACTGCATAGGTGAACAACCAATCAAACCAATACGTGACCCTAGAATCAGGACCCTGGCTATGCTCAAACATAGTGGGATGAGATGGACAGCAACCAACGTATTAGACAAGACCAGGCGTGGCCTTAGCCCTGGGACAAAGTAAATTACCAGTCAATCTCAGCTGCCTTATGACTGCATCTTCGGCTGTTAGGCGTTTGATGCTGTCCCGGGTTCGACAGCATACAAGCTGTTGGTGTTGGCATCGGTGTTGCTCCTTGACATAATATCCGTTCCCTCATACCTGGCTCTTTTCCTCTCCATTGCCGGCTATCCAACGCCCCGGTCTCATCACACATATCCTAGACCAGACGATTAGTAGCTTGATCGCTATACTCAACCCTTGTCAAGTTTAACAGCCCAGACTCGACTTTGACGCTCAACTTTTTGCTCATCATTTCCTCTCCAAATGATCTCCACTCATCCCCCACTGGTGATCATGGAGTTTAGAGTAGACTTCGAAAAGCTTGGCTTGCTTGCGTAGACATGGAAGCCACCCCGAAAGCCGCCAGCCAAGTCTTAAGCCCCCCGGCCCGGACTGGATCGATTTCAAATCTAGGCGTTTTACTAGATGCAGCACACCACAGTATGTGTGAGGAGGCATCTAGAGCCAAGAAACTTTGCGCTTACATCGTGGATTTTGTAGGGCCCCATTGACTTCCGGAAGTAGCGTCATACTACTTTCCACCGAGCGGGAGTAAGTGCTACCATCATCATCTTTCAGATCAAGATCGTATTAAGATGAGACCTCGTATCATGCGGGATCACACACAATTACGCATGGGTTTGAGAGCGATCAAGCAACAATATGTCAGCATTAACAAATGCGAAACGCATTCCTACCTCGCCTTAGCCAGCATCTCTCCAAGCATTACATTGATTTGATGGAGGTGGGCTGAGCCCAAGGATGAAAGGCTGGTACGTACCGCTCCACCCCTTTTTCACCGTCCCTTGCAGATGTCGATGTGGCGCGTGCTCTGGCGATCCATCTCCGATGCTTTTGGCCCAATCAGAACATCTCGAATCACCTTCATCTCCATCAAACAAGCTACTCAAGGGTGGTGTAGCGGGCTGTTGTGGGGCTGGGCACCCTGCAGATGCATCTACGAAAACCCGCTAATAAACCCGAGTTTGGCCTTCCCCACCTCATGCGTGGGCTTTCACTATGTCTGAAACCAAGCTAATTTGAGACAAATGCTCTGCTCCGTTGTTCATCTCCCACCAATTTTGAGAACATCTTATCACCTTATGTCAAGCTGGCATATGCCATGCCATCCTTGCAAATCAAATAGGTAAGGTAATCAAGGCCTGCTCATTTGGCGACCCTTAATCCTTTCTTCAGCCTTGACTGAAATCAACGGGACTTGGGCCACGGACTGCTCGGCTCGTTCATTAGGTAAGCCTGGTAGGTAGTTTCTGTATGTATGCCCATCCTGGAGAGTTCCGCAATGGGGTATTGGCGTGTCACAGACTGATTGCCTTTGCTTCATACCTAGCTGCAGGCACGCTACATAGGTACATTCCAGAAACTCCAGGGTAGGTGAGTGACCAACATTGTGAACCCAGAAGCCTGGAACAACTTAAACTCGATTGCCATCACCCCTTCTACCACATGCTATCACAGAATGATCGTCACTGTGATCACCAGAGTTCGTCTTTGTTCGAGTACAAATGATCCCTTGATCGGCCGTACTCCCGTTGAACCAGACTCTGAATCGTGTCTCTTACACCCCTCCTACCCTTCGCCTCTATACCTCCCTTGAACACGTTGGGTCAGCCTTTAACGCATTTGGCTTGAAATTTGAGACCCAAATTCCGAGCTTGGGCGGCATGGCACGCAATCCAAGCTTTTCGATGTTCCAATAAGGAAGGGGAAGGAAATTCCTATTGGAGAAAAGCATCCGCTCCATGGCGTTAGAATGCATTCCTTAAGCATACTCGAACAACTTTATTCTCGCTTCTAAACCAAAACCATATTTTTTAGTTCGCCTGCGACTCTAGTAGACTTCAAGTATTACGTGGCCAACGACCTAGAATTGTAGTCGATCAGAAAGCCCAGCCTTGTCACCGGCGGTACCGAATTCGTCTATCGAGTTTCAAGCCTTCCTATGGAGGACGGTGATCGGTAGTTCCGGTTTTAGAATCAGCAATTGCAGGCCAAACATTTACGGCTTCAACATTGTTCAATTGAGGATGTGCATAAGCAAATAAGTTGGATATAGACTACACAAAACCTTTCAACTTTGATCTAAACAAGCAATTTAGCAGTAACTTTCAGCTCTAGTACCTAGTCTTTGCTGATCGATTCTAGTTTCCTGTGAAAGCACAGATGATTCCAGACTTGTCTCGCTGTTATATCCAATATTCCGATATCCTGGGTCCATCCGGGATCTAATCCTCGATTCTCCACTTGGCTCCTTCATTCCTCTTCACGCGTGATATCTTACCATTTCAGTCACCGCTTTGATGAAAACAACGATTAGCTCTCCTTAACAAGTAAAGCCCGCTTAATACACTCCTATTTTACATCTCAGGTCCAGGTTTATTGCCGCTGTTTCACATACATTTGTTTAGTCGATGGCCGTCGACCTGACTGATTCGCTAATTCTTCAGCTGGTTGTAATGTGATTGACGTTTTCAGCTTCGAGTCTCATTTATCTCACGTGGCTTCAATCAAACCGTGCGCACGTCCTCTATGTCAAACTGTGATTGAGTTGAATCTTGGCCCATTGATCGGCATTCTCTGTAATGGATTCGAAGTCTATTGCCCATATGCATCTATAACTTATAGCATAGCATACCTACCTTACAGTTTGGCACTATATATCTTATACCTAACCTAGGCATATTAGCAATCCTTGTTGATTATCAATGCAAAATAGCAAGTATGAATAAAAGCCACTGGTATACATGCTACCATATGAGGTGTTAAGGGCGTTGGGGTAGCTTCCTGCCTCTGATAATATCCCAGGCTTTTTTTCATCACTCACTGAGGGATTCATAAAGATGCCGAACTGTAGCAGGTTTGAAGATCATAGACCACATTACATACGGCCTTGGTATTCTGAGACGTCATATCTCCTCCATCATCACCTCGTGCATGTCGACAGGACAGATGGATGGATCCAAGGATCAAACCACAGCACAATTACATACATAACACAGACATCCCTAAAGGACTGTATTACACAAAGGAAAAAGCCGTATTCCTCGGGCATTGTAATACGTCGCTAGAAGATAAGGACCGATCGATTCAGCGACATGCAACCACAACATAGTGCAACCTTGCCCTGACTTCTCGAAGCAAACTCTTACAATCTCGCGCACCCCTTCTAAAAAGCCCTTGGGAAACCGAGACAAACTTGTCGTGATTTTTCTTTGTTGGCGGCCATATCAACGGCCTAGAGGGGTGTAAGCGATGTCAGCCAACCAACAACGTGACCCATTCTAAACATCAAACAGGGCGCTTGAAAGGCCCGTTTCTCGTTTCACGAAGTGCACAAGCGCTGAAAACCCGAGAAACAGAACAAGCAGTCCTGTTTAAGGTCAGGCCTGTTAGTTGGGTAAGTTTTCGCCTTTGCCTGAGATGAAAAGCCTAGGTCAGGTCAAGACGCTCAGTGCAAATATACTAATGGATGACTCCGTTACTTGCACAAGGCCACCCCATATTGAGGGCTCTTAGCCACAAGTACCAATGATTTAACGAAGAAACCCCTGGTCAGTTTATTGAGCGGGTTTCCGCTGCCTATTTACTTTGGGGCACCATATATGTTGGTCCCCAGCCCAGATCTCGACTCTCTAGGCCAGACCAATGGTTTTTGCTTCTGGCCGCTTTCACTTGAAACGAAACGGCTGGTTGCATGATAACAGTTACGCTGCCTAACACGCCTAGGTGAGGCCGAAACGAATGCCCTGGCCAAAGACATGCGGTGCATAAAATAGCATGATCATGTGTATGGCCTGGGGTATGGGTGAAGCTGTGCTATGGTGAAGTCCAGTCATTAGCAAAAGAGGCCTGATTTTACTCGAGAGATGTGACTGTTTCCAAACAAGGCTTCAAGGAACATACTTGCTGTATGTCAAATACCGCTTGGCGTCCGTACGGTAGATCCTTGGCATTCAAGCCAAGCTCACAAAAATCACCCAAAGTGTGAATGGCAATATACCAAGAGCTGCTTCTTGGACATTTTTCAGTCCTGATGCTATGCCGCCCCTCAAATCTCGATATTGTCACGTGGTCTGCACCGGATCACGTAAAAAGGCCATCCCGGCTTATGGCTTCACGACTTAGCCGAGATGTGGTGTTGTTGGCAACTCCTCTTGTATGTCTCAGAGTGCTGTGTATCGGGCGCTTAAGGCTCGCTGCAGTATGCTGCATGCGTCGTTGCATTTGAGGCCCGCACTGCTGTGAAAGGTAAGTTGCGTTGTCATCTTAGTCTGAGATCAGGCCAGGGACGGCATGTTGAGAAACGGAGAATGCATTTTAAGTGTCGCTAGAACGTATCGCAATGATAGCCATAAGAATCGGTCTTGATGGGTAACGGCCATTGAGATATAATAATATGACCTTTTGTGAGCAGATAGATTTTTGATTTGATAGCTGGTAGTCCTCTCTTTGATTCATCAACAAATATACATGATCGAACCTCGACCTCAACATATTCCAGAGCTTTATTGCTGCGCATCCTCCTGTCCCGGAACGAAAGGCTTGCCGTCACCAGGACCGATACGTACATCGGCGAAGATCTGCTTTGGTCGGAGGTGAACGGGGGTAGAGTTAGTGGGCTGATCAGGGATCTTCTTCTCGAGTTTCTATAGGTGTTAGGACTCATCATGGGTGATATGCGGCGAGTTCCGTACCAGGTTGTCGTAGACGCACTTGTTGAGCTTCCACTCAGCAGGACGGCATTGCCACAGCTGGTGATTTCGGTCGTCGAGGCACTCCCAGTGCTTGCGGAACTCAGCCAAGCAATGGGTGTTGATGTCCTTGATACTAAAGATCCGTGTCAGTGGCTTGTCCCAGCAATAGAGCTTCTGGCGCCCCGATTACACCACTGGAACACATATTCTAGTGGCTTTCGATGACATACACGCTAGAGGCGCATCGGGTAACTCGTCGACCCTCCTTCAAGCACTCAAGCTCTCCTCGGCCGGGGTTCTCGTTCTTGCATTGCATATAATCATCGTTGTAGTCGCGGCATCGAGCGCCGATGAAGAATGAGGCCGAGAGAAGAGGAGCAGAACTGGCACCAACCTCCTTAACAGCAGGAATATCGGCGGGCAACGGGGTGGTGTCAATGAGCACCTGCTGAGAGAACCTGACGGATTGATCAGTTAGCCAATCATCAGCTATTACCGGACTCAATTGCAACCGCTGGCAGCTCCAGAGGAAAGACAAGAGAGTAGGCTATCAAAAAAACATACTGGGGCCTTCGGGTAGACATGATGCCGGTGTTCTGCGAGGCTTGTGTCGAACGTTGCGGTGATTCCAGAATCCGGAAGTGGTTATGTGAGGTCGTTCGGCTAGGATTTGGTAGCGTAAGGTGTGAATTGGCCGCCTGTGATTGGTGGCTCGGTGAGGCGAGGCTGGGTCGCAAGGCTGCAATGGGGTCCAAGGTGAGCGTAGCTCTGTTTTCGCGTAGCCAGCTCCAATAATTTTAAGCCGCCAAACAAACAGAGCAAACCACCAAACAATCGGACTTTTTAGGCCTCTAACTTAACAAAGGACTACGACAGTCGCATTACTGCGCAGCAAGATTCCCATATTATATTAAACTGTCAGCTTCTTGTTTCGAACCGGGTTTTGTCCCGGAAACGCATCTCATCAGCTAAAGCTCAGGCTTAGCTCGCCGACCAACAGCTCTCGATTTAAACGTCGCAGCATCATCGCCGACCATGTCGCTCTTTGGACAAGCGAAGCCTTCGCTTTTCGGGCAGTCGCAGCCCGCTCAGCCAGCTGCGCCAGCCCAGAACACAGGATTTGGTTTCGGCCAATCTCAACAACAGCAGCAAGGCAACACATTCGGCGCATCGATCCAGCAACAGCAGCCGCAACAGATGCCGACTCTATCTCAGTCTCAAGCGCAACTTTCAAACTCGCTATGGCAACCTGGAAAGGAAACACCTCGTATGTTCTCCAGCAAGAGTTGCTCTCCTATATCGCTAGACTAACGCCTATCTAGACCAGAAACCGATCCTTGAGCAGATGAAGCTCGTGACCGAGAAATGGGATCCCGCAAACCCTAACTGTGTCTTCAAATACTACTTCTACAACAAAGTTGACGAGAGTCACGTTCCTTACTACAAGCCCCAATCTCATGAAGACCCCCGGGAATGGGAAGAAGCCCTGCAGAACAAGCCAGCCCCAGGTTTTATGCCCGTTCTTTGCTCTGGCTATGCAGGCGTTGCCGACCGTCTCAAAACACAAAAACGCGCCGTTTCCGACTTCAACACCCGCCTGCACCAGATCAACGGCAGCCTGGATGCCATCCTTCAGCGCCACGAGCTCGAGACCGAGGTCCGAGCTGTTGCAGCCCGCAGACGACAGACGACGATTAGCGAAAGATGCCTGGCACTTGCAGCGCGGATACAGGTGCTCCGTAACCGCGGCTATGCACTCAGTGGCGATGAGGATGATTTGAGCAGTCGACTTCAGACTCTGGAGCGAGAAGTTCAGGATCCTGCTGTAGGGGCGAGAGAAGAAGAGCTTTGGAGCAGACTTATTGTGCTGCGAGATTATGCCGACCAACTCAGCAAGGAGTTAGATAAGCCTACCGCTGCCGAGGGAGAGAGCATTGATCCAGAGCGAGAAGCCAAGGCGAAGCGAGTGAGTGGATGCATAGACCAAACGAAAAAGGCAAACCCGGCTGACCCTCTATCTAGGTTCTTGAGGATTACGAGAAGCAGATCCAGCATATCAAGAAGGAGCTTGAGGCTCTATCAACCGATTATGCAGAGTGGGAGAAGACCAGAAACCCAGACTCAAAATAGATGGAATTTAATCAGGGCAAACTGTTTGGCGACAAGGGTGGGAAGGACAGAGCAATTGTCTTTGTTAGGATGTATATTGGCGGTATAGAGTTGGAGTCAGGACTGGGTATTCATCCTAGGCGTCACAGGATACGAAACGTAACTCTTTGTAAAGTCTGAGTATAATACCAACACGGCAAATGATATATCAATTGAGTTTTCAAGCTGGAGCAACACATATAGGTACATTCGATATTCTAGGTAGGTAGGAGTGATGTAGTTGCGCGGCTTTTTGCCGTGTCTTGTAATATGTATTGATACAGATTAATCATGACTTTCCGCCCGTTCCATCTAAACCGGTTCTATCGTACATGGCTCGGCGGGAGCACCACCAACCGCAGTTCTACAGGCTCGTCTTGCCATCAAGAACACCCTAGTCTTTATAGTCGTAAACGGGGATATTGGGGATTAGAAGATCTTGCCGACAAGATCGATGGCGAAGGGAGCTAGGAATGCTGTTAGGACTACAGAGTTAAGTTTGGAGAGTCGGCCAAACGTACAGAGGTACAGGAGGACAGCAGTGGTAATGGCACCCTGGACTGTAAAGGCAGCATCAGCCTCGAGAGCGCGGATCTCCTCCTGGGACTGTTGAGGGGGGGCGACTGTGATGTGTCAGTTGAATTGCTCAGAAACCCAATTGGAACTTCACGTACATCCTCCGAACATTTTGTATATATTAAGTGGACAAGGAAGGGTTTTTGAGAGAGGGGCAACAGAGTCGTTAAGGGAAACTTGATATACTCGGTTAGGTATGATGCTATCTTGATTTGCTGTCATGGGTCAAAGAATTTTGAACAATGGCGTGGTTCAAGTTCCTCCAAGCGCAGACCAATCAGCAATTGCGGTTGATGGGTCCGGTCTCGCAGCTCTTATCGATAAGCTGGCTCTATGTCATTGCTTTTGGATGCCTTATTCTGCAACAAATTTATCAATAAAACGACTCGAGACATGAGTGAACAGTTTATTGTCTTTCGACATATAATTTTGGAATAGTCACTGACCACGGCAGCGCTTTTCGCCTAATAGATGAAGAGAACCGTGTAGATTAGATACTGCATCTGCATTTCATGATGTGTAACACGCAAAAGCCTTGGTAACCAATATCCAGGGTATCATCCCCATGATTCTATTCATTTGTAATCATCAAATCACAGAAACATGGCTTCCGCGTACGCTTTTCTCCATCTATATACCATTTCCCAAAACCTCTGATTCTACCAAACACTATGCCTCAAAGACGAGAGCCACGCCGTCGTCGCCCGCTGTGACAATTCTCTCTCCTGTCTCGCCTTGGACAAAACCCAGGACACCACCGCCCTCACCATCACCACGGTGGCCCTTCCACTCCTTCTGTAGACCAGCCTCTGCAGCTGTGGCGGGGGCGTTGGGGTTTGTGGCGCCAGCACCTCGGAGATCCCAACGGCGCACAACACCATCCATGCCGCAGCTGGTGAGTTGCCAGGAGTTGGGGATAAACTCAAGCTTGACGATGGCGTGTTCCTCATGGGCACCAGCGATGTGTCGTCGAACAGCGAAGCGGCGAGAAGCATCGTAGACAACAATGGAGCCATCAACGGAACCGGCTGCGAGGAGGGTGGAGGGAGGGGTATTGGGAGTGGTGACAAGAGCAAGCGATTCGATGCTCTCGGATTGCGTGTGCAGCGCAGCAAGGATTTGACCGCCAGCGGTTGAAGTTGATTGACCAGTAGTCTTGCCTCCCGCTCGAGCGCGAGCCTGGGGCTGAGGTCCAGAAGGCGCAAGTCGTGGGAGAGAGACAATCTTGATGGCACCAGTGGCACCACCGACGGCGACAAATGCGCCCTTGGGGTCAATAGCAAGCGAGTAAAGACCACCTTCAACCTCGAAACGCTGGTCCTCAGCAGTCAAAGCCACAGCAGTCATACCATTATCGCCAACAAGATTCTTGGCAGTGGCCTCGCCCCAGACGTCCCAGACGTACAGACTGCCATCCTCGGAGATGGTAGCCAGCAGAAGGCCATCAGGTGTCCAGGCGCCTGCGGTACAGGCGCCAGTGTGAAGGAAGTAGGACTGGACGATCTGAAGAGGGTTGGCCTTTTCGGTGGGATCAATCGTGTAAACCCAAACGGAACCGTCAGATGCACCGAGGGCGATGGTGTTGGGGTTTGTGGAAGATGGGCAGGGCGCAAGCCAGTTCACCTCGGGCACTTCCTGTGCCTCACCAAGGAAGTCCATCTTGATCGAAGCATCGTTCGAGATGGTCGCCTTCCAAGTGCGCAACCTTCCATCAAGACCACCGCTGACGAGAACGTCTCCCTGGGGAAGAGTCCAGGCGAGTGTGTTCACAGAGTCTGTATGACCGTCGAGGCTGAATAGAGGGGGGAGCTGGGTGCTCTTAAGGGCGTCTGCTGCGGGATCGCTCGAGTAACTAGCGGGCAGCGGAGGTCGCGACTGAGCAGAGGCAGTGTTGAAGACCCATCCTGCACCGGGGGCATCATCCTCTTGACCAGCCGAACCACCGACGGCGATGATGGATGGGTGCTTGGGATGTTGGGCAATGGTGAAAAGAGAGTCTTTGGGTTCGTCGAAGTAACCGATAGAGTCGTTTTGGAGCAGGATCTCCTCATTATCGGAATCCATAGCAAGATCCTCATCGTCGGCAATCTCCTCGGCGGCATCCTCAGCGGCGAGCATATCATCTTCGAGCTCTTCGTCTACAGGCTCTTTTTGATCGCGGGGGTTTGAGGACGACATGATGGCGGGGTAATTTTGGGACGAGATTCGATGTGTGACGTTCGATGTGAGCGATGGAGAGGGAGAAAATAAGAAGAGTCAATCAATGGAAGAAAGGAGGAATATGAGCTAGCTAATAGGTGCTCTCCCAAGATTCCAGTCGTTAGTCGAAGCTTGCTTGCTAAGCAGGCAAATGTTTTTTAACCTATGGTGGTTGTCGGGACGAGGATTTTTTTCCTGACTGCGGGGTGGTGGCGGTCATGGGAGCCCAGCTCTTTACTTACCTAGGTAGACTGGATCATGACCGAACTGCTGAACTCGAGTGTCAAGCAACGACCTTGATATGTACAAAAATTACAAAAGTTCACATGACCGCTACGAAATAGCGCATAAAATTTTATGGGATGGATAAATTGGCAAGAAAATCCAGGGCAGTCTGTAAAGGGGCAAACTTGCTGTTTACCTACGGGCTGGGTAACGAGCGCGTTGTGAACCTTCAGGCTATCTATCTCCTGGGATAATACTAAGGGTATAAGGAAGATATCCTAAACTTATGGTTATACAGTCGTGAGCCTAGAAGATCTCATACTATAATGTTCTCACATTTAGGTACGACTTTTATAACCAATACATATACTTTTACCAAGAGATAGGGGATTTCTGTTTGCTTCTTTAATCTGGATGATAGATATGGATGGGCCTGCAATATCTTCTGCTACAGTTACCATTCGTTGGGCATTAAAGTAGGCAATTGTGATCTACTGCACAGCAACTTCTAACCTACTTGTGTAAAAGTACTATAATGGCTTTGTTTTCAACAGAAAGCAGTTTAATTGAGGATAGATATCCCGCCTGTACGCCAGCAACGCCGAAAGAACAGCCCTTCATCCGTCCAGCACCTCGACCCAGTTTCTCTCGGATTGTTTCCTTCTATAACGCTCTTTCGCAGCCTGGCGCATTACCTTCTCTTCCTCTCCAACTTCATCCGCCTGCGTTGCCATCTCGCGAATCTGATGCTTAAGACCCAATGAGAGCATCTTATACCATCCGCTGTGAATCTTGCAACGCTTGCGCTCACACATACCTCGCACTTCGTCGCTTTCTCCAAGAGGATCGTCGAGTTTAGACGCTTTAAAGATAGCCTCGCCTTCTGACGACTTTGCAAATGCCTCGAAAGCGTCCCTGGCGCTAATAGTATCAAGGCGTTGATCGTAGCCACAAATGTCCTCCTTGAAGCGACCTGCGTTAATGGCAGCTTGGCGACGCTCGTGTGCAAATTCTAGTAGAGTGAGCATTTTGTGGCAGAGAACGGTCTCCTCAGCCAGATGGAACCGAGCTGCAGCCGCCTTTTCGAGAAACTCTTTCTCTTCTCCAGAAAGATGCATTGAGTCGTCGTGTTCTATGATATTTGTCAGTCGCCCGCGTAATAACTAATGAATGAAAATGTCTTACGCTTCTCGTTTCCATTTGGCACCTTCGAATCTTCGCCTGAAAACGGCCCTTTGACCAACCGCCACGCCCCTTTTTCGTCCATTCCTGAGAGGCCGCTTTCTAAGAGCGCCATGAACTCCTCCTGAGTGAGCTGATCATTAATGCCTCCTTTCCCTTTTGCCTTGGGCAACTTGGCTACCATGCGCTCCCACCAAATTTGCGCATGTTCATTGGAACAGAAAACGCTCTGTTCTTCTTGAGCGATGCGAGCTGCTTTTCGACAGCCGCTCAGCGCGCATGTCTTTTTGTATAGTGTTGTGAGATTTTCGTTTGTACAGAGCGGACATATGAACTTTTCGATAAGAGATTCGCCAATCTCTTTATTCATGTTGATACATTCCCCGTGAAACCAATCCTCGCAGTTTTCGCAGCAAATCATCCATCTATGGTCGTCTGCTCCACGGCATAGGCAATACGGCCCATGGTCAGATTCCTCAAGTTCGGATCCTGCTGATTCAGGGGCTTCTCCTGCTGAAGCTGCCTGCGCGGCTTTTGCCTTCTTGACTGCTCTTGGTCCTCCGGTATTCTTTGGTCGCTTGGGCGTCTTCTTGACTGTCGAAGCGGTGCCTTTCTTCCTCGATGCTGTGTGGGCAGCCATGTTGGATGGTTCCGTAGATGTTGGGGGAGGATGTGAGGGTGACTTGGAAGAGGCGGGGTTGACATCTGATGGAGGTTGAGGGGTAGCCTCGGCTATGGCATCGTTCTTTGTGTCATTATCCAAGATCTCAGAGCGAGAGTTCTCGCTTTGTACTATTGTTGGTGTTGTTTGTTCCATTGTGGAGCGTTGGCAGTGTATAATTGCTAGTCCAGTTGCAGCTGCACCCTTCTATTCAGATATTTGGTCACTTGACACAATATGATTCATATAGTAAGGTTGAGGAACAATTTCCGAATCAGGTCTCTTATAAACAACCAGTTTATTAAGCTTAATCGTCAAAAATGTTTTAGTCGCAACTTGGATGTAAGTGATAGGCAGTTAAACATGGAGAAGATGAATGGCTGAAAGATTGGATGACTAAGGGGGGACCACCGCCCCGGTAAAAGCCCGGACCATGTATTTTAGAGCTTGTGATAATCGAAAGATGTAAGTTTACGTAGTAGATAGCATTTGCATGAGCTTCTCGACTTTTACATAGAGGCAATTCACCATGTCGAACTCAATCACGGCATCCAAAGCCCTCAAGGGCGTGTTTTCGTCCCTCTCGACCAGACAATGCCAGCGCTGTTTCTCCAACAGTGCTCTCCAGCCTAAGCAGCTCCGACCGACTCTCAGGCGAGCGCCCGTCCAGTCGAGACAGCCCATTACTCAGCGCCGAACCAAGTACAAGACGATCGAGCAGGCCAAGAGCCGATATAGCAATGGGGTATGAATTGAGAAAATATGAGGGAAAATCCGATTGTGAATGAGGAAGCAATGAGCTGACAAATGCGCAACAGCCGTTTTCTTGGAAGGCCGGAATTCTGTTTGTGGGTACTTGCGGCTTGTTGGTGTGGTACTTTGAGTTCGAGAAGGCACGCATGCAGCGCAAGAGAATAGCTGAGGCGGCCAAGGGTGTGGGCCGACCGAAGGTTGGAGGAACATTTGAATTGATAGATCAGGATGGAAAACCCTTTACCAGCGAGATGATGAAGGGCAAACACTCTCTGGTACGTCGAAGAAGCCAGTTCCGGAATACTAACGGAGAATGTTTATGGCTAACTCTTGTTAGGTATACTTTGGTTTCACTCGATGCCCCGATATCTGCCCTGAAGAGCTCGACAAGATGGCCACCATGTTGGACATGGTTGAAGAGAAGGCTCCTGGCGCACTCCTCCCCATCTTTATTACTTGCGACCCTGCCCGCGACACCCCCAAGGCTCTTAAGGAATACCTGGGCGAGTTTCATGAGAAGTTTATTGGCCTGACCGGCACCTACGACCAGATCAAGGCCCTCTGCAAGAAGTACCGCGTCTACTTCAGCACGCCACAGAATGTTAAGCCTGGCCAAGACTACCTGGTGGATCACAGTATCTACTTTTACCTCATGGATCCAGATGGTGACTTTGTTGAGGCATTGGGTAGGCAACACTCACCGCAGCAAGCTGCTGCCCTTATTCTCGATCATATGAAGGACTGGGATAAGAAATAAAGCACTGGCTATTAAGCTATCATGAAAAAAGAAAATGGTATGGGTTGTAAGATGAGGAGATATCGCGGGTGTTGTAAAAGTACTGTACCACCAGAGTCATTGATTCATAGAGGATACCGTGTTGGTAGTAACCACTCAATCAACTGTACATTCACACTTGTACGAATCGTATTAAAATAAAATAAACTAAAATAATCATGATGCAACTTGCAGTTGCTTATGTATCATGATAGTAGTATTTGGTGGGTGGCTTAAATGTTTGTTGCTGGGTTAGATGATCCTCGGTTCGTATCAATTAACTATGGGTGGGTATTGATTGCTATTACCGACAAGTCCTCTTATCAACCATCGATGACTCTAACAAGTAGCAACTACAACAACCCCAACTAACAGTCGACGTCGAGTATATTCTCTTGTCTAACTCTGCAACCACAGCGAAACTACCCGTTCATAACTATCTTTGTTTACAAATTCACATACCTGATCCTTCGCCCCTGACGTGGTCGGTAAATATGCATCGCTTCGGTGTAGTCGGCCAATGCCGATTCGCTACACGTCGATTGACGCAGCCACGATCTGTCGCGCCGATGACGGCGGCAATTTTGAGAGCCTCATCGGGACCTCCAAGGACATTTCATACCTCTCATGTTGGTCTATCGAAACCCACAAGCTCGTTAGGCGTCAACCCAAATCAGTATGAGGAGCCCACTGACCTGGCACGGAAGCTTTTCTCCGAGTTTGCCTTCGCATTTGAGTAAGTCTACCTCTTTCATCAGTTTTCAGGCCAACGTAGGAGGTATATATGATGAAGTTCAAAAAGACATGGCTAATAAATAACAGCATCGATGGCGTCTTGTATCAAGGCCGCAATAGGGTAGATGGGGCCGAGAAGGTCATCAAGATGCTCAGAAGCAATGGCATTCGATACGTCTTTTTGACCAACGGTGGTTGCGTTCCCGAAGACAAAAAGGCAGACACTCTACAGGAGCGACTGCAGATTGCCAAACATGATGATGTGGTAAGAGGGAGGATGATTCTCTCACACACACCAATGAGTGGTTGGAGTGACGATCTCAAGAACAACAGCACTGTCTTAATCACAGGCTCCCACCCCGAGAAAGCTCGTCAAATTGCTCTTAGGTGAGTATTTTATTGCCTTCATTTATCTATTTCCTGATTAGCTAACTGTGGCAGCTACGGGTTCAAGCGTGTTGTCACACCAGCGGATGTTCTTGCTGAGTGCAAGGACGTGTTCCCGTTTGAGCATATAGAGGGTGAGATCAATGGAAAGCCAACACCCTTGCCTGACGGCAAGAGAATCCCTTTACTCAAAGATCCTTATACCACCAATGTCCCCGTGAACGCTCTCAAGATCGACCATATTTTCATCTGGAACGACCCAAGAGACTGGTCCGTTGACATCCAGATTATACACGACCTCTTGATTTCTCATCAAGGCTACCTTGGCACTGTCTCGAACTTGAATGGCAACGAGTCTTTACCCAACAATGGTTGGCAGCAGGACGGTCAGCCTGGATTATGGATCTCCAACCTTGATATGCTCTGGAAGACAAATTACCCTGTGAATCGCTTCGGCACAGGTGCATTCATGGAGGCCCTCAAAGGGGTGTGGTCTACGACTACCAACGGAACGGAACTTCAGTTCAGCGCTCTTGGCAAACCATCCAATCATACGTATAAATACGCTCATGATAGACTACTTCAGTATTACCACGACATGGCGTGCAACCGTGGTCAAAACCCTGAGCATGATGTCTCAAAATGCCACCCTCTTCGACGCGTCTACATGATCGGCGACAATCCGGAAAGTGATATCCGAGGTGCTAGCGAATTCGAAGCAGAGGACGGTACTGAGTGGGTGCCCATCCTTGTCCGAACTGGTGTCTGGCGACAGACATCTACGCAGAAGGAGCCGCGATATAAGCCAGCCGTCATCGTGGACGATGTGGTGGATGCTGTTGTCTGGGCTCTCAACAACGAGGGCGTCAAGGCAACCAGGGAATGGGTTCTATCTGCTCTGTCGCATACGAAAGGTCATGTTAAGCTGCCACGCCTGAACGATGGAGTGCAGAATGGTGGGCTGGAGAATGGACTCAAGTATCCAAGTGAGTTGGAGGCTGCTGAAGCGAGACTGTAGAGAGTGTGACATGGCACATATGATTAGCAGTTGGTCTTAGACGTTGGCTGGCTTGATCGATAATAATGACTATAGATTCTTACACTTTTTTATCCATCCATCACTTGGGATGTATTTTTCTTCTGAGCCTTGGGCTAACATCTGAACAAGCTGGCCGTACTTGCTGGATACTTA
This sequence comes from Fusarium austroafricanum, assembly GCA_012932025.1. Taxonomy (NCBI): domain Eukaryota; kingdom Fungi; phylum Ascomycota; class Sordariomycetes; order Hypocreales; family Nectriaceae; genus Fusarium; species Fusarium austroafricanum. The sequence goes on along the minus strand of JAADJG010000558.1, from coordinate 30,082 downwards.
GGGGACAATCTATGCAATAGAGTTCCTCCCCGTATAAAGTTCGTTCCCGTTGCAGATGTTATTGGCGCTAGGCCAACTCCTTCGCTGCAGCACCAACCAACAACAACAACAACATGGTATTAGACCACAACAATGACGAGACGAGACGAGACCAATGGGACTGATCAGGGGCTGCCGAGATAAACCTTAGAGGACTAGTTTTATGGAATCAGTTATAGAAAATTTTAAATGCCTCCGGCTACTCACAACTGCATGCTCAGGGGCCGACGCGGTGATGGGCCAGATGGCCATGACCGGGGTCAACTAGCATGAGGGTGTCTCGGAGACTCCTGACCTGCAGCTGCATGCGACATATCCTGCTCATGATCCTGCTGATCAAGTATTGCTCAGCACCTTCAAAGGGCAGAAGGAAGGAAATAAGGGTATTAAGGAGTTTCCCACCTCTATCCTGGGGTTTCTTAATATCATAGGCATTCATGTTTTTGCCCTCTCAGCCCACGCCTCGGCGCCTTACTTTATATAATTGCAATCGTTGCCATTCCGAACAATGAGTACAACAAAGAACACAGATAAAGCCCTCAACAGCCTTTATGAGACATTGGGGGTTCCACAGCATGGCCGCATTTACTGCTTTGCCAGGGCAGGACAAGAAGGCAGATGCTCGGAAGAAGTCCCTCAAACACGGAGAAACGAAATAAATGCGATTCTAGAGACTCTAAAAACTCACATAGCCAGTGAAGAAGACCAAGAGGCTCTGGGGGTGGTTCCGAAAACGCTCAAAGAGCTGACCGAGAGGCTCACCTGCTATAGACCTCCTCCAAATAGACATGCACGAAACCCCATATTTGATGAGAAGACTTACCGCAGTCAGAAGGGATATATATATTGACGCTTTGCTGGCTTCGAGGTTTCGCAAGTGGCAGGCACAAAGGAGAAGTTCAACAGCGACGCTGTCTTCTAAAACACTATTGACAACGTCCGAAACGGATGAACCGGCTTCAAGGAACAGAAAAACTATGGGAAGACGTCAAAATTATATAACTGATGAGGAAGATGAACAAAACTACACAGCTGGTCGATCGGGAGAGGAAGAAAAGGGAAATGACAAAGAAGAAGAAGAAGTAGAAGAAGTAGAAGAAGAAGTAGAAGAAGAAGAAGAACTTGAGATAGCCGCGGAACCTTCTTTTGAAGGAAGCCCTCAAAGACCCAAACTTGTCAGAGAGAGTCCAATTGGCGAACGAGAAGTCCCGGTGACGCCTGTCAGAGGTCGAGTTTCAAGACCCGGTAACTCACATCTCGACGATTCAGGTTCGTCGGAAGAACCTACCAGGCCAATACCATCCTTATCCACCACAGACTGTGCGTTTACTCTTTCACCAGGGTCTGTTACCTCACCATGTCCCAGTGAGATCTTCACTCCAACTTCGGCTGCCTCGACGCCATTTTTTGTTATTAATACCACAGGATACGAATCCTGTCGACCTTCCTTCCGCAATGGGTCTTATGTCGAGCGGTACGAGGAGAGCCCAACACGTAAGAAGGGACCTACGGATACTGGCCTTGATTCGAGGGATACTGGAGGAAGAATGAAATCCAACGAGAATAATTTCAGGGACGAGTCTCGGGAAGTTAAGCCAGAGGGAAGGCTATTGAACAGCTCGCCTTCTCGTCAACCCATGACGTTTCGTTACAAGGAAAAACTTCCTGTTCATAATATTCTTGGTGAAACGACCGAAGAAGCTAACATCTGGTTATATTTATTGCTTTGCGGAAAATTCAGCGCCTGGGTACCCTCAAATTTGGTTCGGTAGTCGCTAAGAAGAAAGAAGATGACAACAAGGTTAACTACAGGCTCAAGACTTGGGAAGACCAATGTAATCATGACCTTGATCTCAAGTTTGAGATTCCCATGGCTTGCGCGGTCAACAAGATGGAGTCATTGATCCATCTTACCTTACACAAAGAGAGTCGGACAGCATCTTGTCCGGAGATTGAATGCACAAGAAAACACAGAGAGTGGTTCGAGATATCGGAAGATGAGGCACGTAGTGTTGTTGAGATCTGGCACCAGTTCGGCAAGTTGATGCCATACGATGACTGGGGCAACTTGAAGGATGAATGGAAGGAATATGCGTCGGGTATTCTAAAAGAGGATTGTGTGACGCCTGCCAAAATGTGGCTAAAGACAGACTTGGTTGAAGCAATGGGTAAAACTATCCAGAGGAGTGACGAGGACAAGCTTTGGCATGCCTTGGCCCAAATTCGAGAGAAGAGGAAGACGATAGTGCGGCAGCTGCTGCAAGCCGAACAAGATGAGGATCTGATTCAAAAAAGGCTGAGTGAGTTGAGGTGCCGGACTAGTCATGATTGATTGGATGGATATTGTCTTATATGGGATGTTTCTAGTCGAGACTTTTATTAGGAACGAATACGACCTGCCTGCGCTTTGCTTTAATGTCTGGCTTTGACGACAACTTCAATAATTCACATCAACGAACTAAGCATGTTAAGACCTGTGTGCGATCTAGTTGACATGCATTGGCAATACATGCCCGTGGATGTGTTAGCGGTTGCAGGGATGAGGCTATCTGGTCCCACCTCGTTGAAAGGAAATCCCTACTCTGTTCTCAGCCGTGGGGGACATGATTGCAAGCACGAGCAGTATCACAGCGCACGCGACACCTTCACTTGAGGGAGGACAATCAATATTATGCCGAGGGTAGCCCCCACGGCTCGGTGCCCGAGTGGGTGAATAGTGTCCCGGGGCCGGCAGGATAAGTTCCGGAGGAGACGAACAGACCACCAGCCGGCGCGGAAAAAGAATAAAAGAAAAGGCCTTCTTCGCTAATATATTCAGAGGACCCTGGTAATTTTCCGCTCAAGTCTTGGCGGTGAGTACATGGGAACTTGTCACAAGCCAATATGCCTAAACTAGACACCGAGCCATCAAGTTCCACTAGCCACTGGTAACTACGTCACCCTGGTAAGGACCAGGTTCTGGAACCTCAAATGTCTCCCGCCCGATAGCTTCTCCTGTTTTCCTCGGTGACAGTTTTGGGGTGCATTCTCCAGAGAGAGCAAGAACAAATTGGTGATAAAGAATTTGCCTCTTTGGGTGACGTGGAGGGATCCCGGCTGTGAACCCTCAATTCTCTCCTTTCGGCGTTGACGTTGTGACGTTTGGGTTATGTAAAGAAAAAGTAGCCAGTCTGAATTCACAAATTGGATCCAGGCCTAGATCATGTGGACTCTTTCCTTCGTGAACCTGGTGTTGTTTTCTTTATATAACTAATAGGTATCACCCTCTTATCTCTTGCTTCTATCAACTCCTCTCCTCTTGGACGCGCACTTATCTATTGTTCTCCTATCTTTCTTCTTCTTCTTTTTCTGAACAATAACCATGTCATTTTGAACTTCAATCAAACGCCTCATTCCATAAACCAGCCAATACGAATAAGTCGTTTCACGCCCCTCAAGTCCCCGATTCTGATAAGTGCACTCCCCCTCCCTGCGTCAGTCTACCCCAGCCACAAGTCAAGCAAGCCCAGCGACCCTTGGACCGCTTTTCTGCTTTTGGGAGAGAAGGAGGGGGATCTTTGGATCCGAACAGACGGATACCTGCGCCTGAATTCTCTACCAATTCTCTTCCTTCGGTCTTCCACTCGCCCGCGACTCACCTTCTCTTCTCTATCGCACACCAAATAGCACAAATTCTTCAATCATTCTGTGATTGGATCACACAACTCGACCTTGTATCAGAAGTCAGAAAACGAAACACTCCCCCGCCATGTCGGTGCCGAGACCCACGGCCAACGGCTTGTCTCCTCAGCTGCAGCCATTGCGCTCAGCTCTCAAAAGTGACGATGACGTTGACCGTCCGTATCCCCCAAGCGGTTCCCTCAAAGGTACGTTGTGACGGATTTCCTCTCAATCACCGCACATCGAATAGCGTTCGGCATCGTGTGATCATATTGCGGTTGGCGCAACTCAATTCCCTCGCAAACGTATAATGGTTGAGACTTGACCGGCGAGTGGCAGAGAACGCACACTGGGGACTCGGGAAGCCGTACCAAAACCTGTGAATCTCCGGGGGGAACGCTATTAAACATTGTTGATCTATCGCCTCGCTCCTATTGCCTTGCGCATCCTACCCACTATCTTCCCCCTCACCCTTCGCATTCCGGCATATTGAGTTTGCGTGTCACAAGAAACGTTAAGGGAGTAGTACAGAGCTCACACATCACAGCTGTCCAGATTGCCGAACCCGAATCCGGAATACAGACCCTCGAGGATGAGTCCCAGCCTGCCAAGCAATTTCCAACCAACCTCAGGCGACGCTTGAGCGGTAAACTCCCACCTTCTCAGCTTCCCAACAGTTCCTCTAGGTCTTCCTTTAGCGACAGCCCTTCCACTAGACAAAATGACGAGACGCCTCCTACCTCGAACCCTTCTTCGCATCACCATCATAGTCACCGTCGACAGTACTATAGCGAGAAACTACTTGCCCAAGTTGGGGATTGGCTGGAGCATGAGCGTGCCAAGGCACATGCAAGGAAGTCAAACAAGACGCACCGCAGACGCAAGTCCAAGTCGCCAACTAAGGATACGAAAGGGAAGAGCACTGCGGAGGCCGAACCTACACTTAAGTCTGAACCTGAACCATCTGAAGCACCCGAACAGAGCAGCAATGGACGGCCTCGCTCCGACTCTATCGACTCTGACTCCAGCGATGTTTCTTTTGACAGACTCCAACGCATCCTGGAAGAATCTCTGGCTCAAATGGGCTTCAACTCTGTGCCCCATTTGACTCCCAAGGTGGCCCGCCCCAAGCACCGAAAAGTTCCATCCCGATCTTCTCTTCGTGGCCTTTCTTCCGACACTGAGTATGCCGATGGTGATGCCATTGTACCCAGCTGCGATGTCTGGCTTGACAACTCCAAGACGATGAGCTATGGTGGCGGAGCCGCGGACACCGAAGACCAGGAAGTAAACGACGCTGATACCAGGGCAGACAAGGAGAGAGAATGCTGGCTGAGCTTCAAGAATGAAATCATTCGCATCACTCATACATTGAGACTCAAGGGATGGAGGCGCATTCCCCTCGGTAGTGGCGACAAGATCTCAGTTGAAAGGCTTAGTGGTGCCTTGACTAACGCTGTCTACGTCGTCACACCCCCGACCGAAATTGATGAGGTTGAGGGCAAACGGAAGCCCAAAAAGGTCCTTCTACGCATCTATGGACCACAGGTTGAGCATCTCATCGACCGAGACAACGAGCTATCAGTCCTCCAGCGATTGGCACGCAAGAAGATTGGACCTCGACTACTGGGTACATTTAAGAATGGCCGTTTCGAGCAATTCTTTGACTCAATTACGCTTACACCCGCTGACCTCCGAGATGGCGACATGTCTCGTCAGATCGCCAAGCGCACGAGAGAGCTTCACGATGGCATTGACCTGCTCCCACATGAGAGGGAAGGCGGTCCGGCAACATGGAAAAGTTGGGACCAATGGCTCGATAATGTCGAGCGAATCGCAACTTACCTTGATAATGAGTATGAGAAAGAAGTCCAAGCTCAAACCGGCCGACGAGACTCTATCGTCCACGCCTGGAAATCGCGGGGCTACGTATGCGGCACTCCCTGGCCTCAGTTCAGGGACATGATGACCAAGTATCGGGTCCATCTCAACAGTTTCTACAAGGGAGGTCAAAGAGAAATCAAGGACAGTCTCGTCTTTGCTCACAGCGATGTAAGTTCATGGCATAACCCCACAAAACGAGTCTGTACTAATAAGCCTCCAGACGCAATATGGAAACATCCTCCGAATCCGCCCTGATGACGAAAAGTCACCTCTGCTTCAGGCTGCTAATAAGCATAAGCAGCTCATCGTCATTGATTTTGAGTATGCGGGCCCCAACACCCGTGGCCTCGAGTTTGCCAATCACTTCAATGAATGGACATACAACTACCATGATGCTGCGGCGCCCTGGGCGTGCGACGTGCGACGATATCCCACCCCCGATGAGCAACGCCGCTTCATCAAGGCCTACGTCGACCACCGTCCCCGTTTCCAGGGCAGCAGCTCCACTCCCCGGCTTGCTCCCGCGGACAGCAACACGTCAAGTGCTGTGTCAACGCCGCTTGCGACACCTGCCAACCCTCCTGCAAGCAGCTCGAGCTCCATTGTTGAGTTCATGCTTGACGCACGAGTACCCCCAGGAGGATGGAACGCTGCGGAGCGGGCCAACGAAGAACGAAGCGACCAGCGCGTGCGAGAGTTGTTGGAGGAGACTCGACATTGGCGCCCCGCCAATCATGCCCACTGGATTGCGTGGGGCATCGTCCAAGCCAAGATCCCGGGTCTTGACGAGACTATCAAGGAAGAAGACTTATTGAGCCCCGATGAGTTCGATTACTTGAGCTATGCTCAGGACCGTGTCATGTTCTTCTGGGGCGATTGCGTGCGCATGGGACTCGTTAAGCGGGAGGAGCTGCCATGTCTGCTGCAGCAGTCGATCAAGACTTGCGAGTACTAAACAACGACCGTCAGGCTCTACCAACAGCAAGATGTTCATTCGGGTGAATAAGTCATACACGATAGGTGAGTGCGTTCCGACTCAAAGACTGCGGTATAAACAGATATCCCCTCGCTACATCATTTTGGAGAGCGAGAAACATGTTTTGAAGACCTTCAGCGTTGGCAAGCTCAATAGATTAGACTGGCCTTTGAACGATCTGCATAAACAAGATTTCCGCTTTGTAGATGCCCAAGGGGTTTTTGCAAACATGTGCATTTAGTATATCAATTGATACCAATTTAATAAGTTGTGCTCTCATCAATGCTTTCCGTGTCTTTTTGTCTTTCATCTAATGCTGAGGTTTGTGGCGTGATTGAACGAAAGGTCGTAAATCTTGTTAACGTGAAACCTACAGGAATGCTTTATGCATCAAGCTTGAGTCGATCAAGCATGGCATCAATCTTACGCTGCAGGATCTGGTAGTTGATAGCATCTGAGACAAATTCATCTTCTGCTTCCGCCCCATCCAATGTCCGCACAGCTTCTCCATCCTTGGCTTCACCATTGCCACTTGTTGTATCCGTTGAGGTCTCAGCTTGTTGTGCCATTGCAGCCGCCAACTCGGCATCAATCTCGCCCGCCTCGTCCATCATCTCTTCCAGACCAGCATCCTCAAAGCGATATCTGAATCGATCTCCCAGGTAATATCGAATATCGTCCAGCAATTCGATAGTATCCGTCTCTTCACGAACAGTGATACGCTGGGCAGACTCCGCGATGAGAGCTTGGAAGTCTTCCTCATCTATATAGTCCTCTAGGCGGTATGCCAGATAACGAGCTGCGAATTCTTCTAATCGCTGAACACGAAGATCCCATGCTGCGTGGATAACGTCGTAGATGTTAATAGGCTCCATCTCGACTTGCTCCTCTTCACTCGCTTCGCCATTTCTTTGCGCCTCTCCGTGAGTGCGATCTACTAGCACGTTGGAAGTACCACTACCAAGAGTGCTAATGGCTAGGGCGGCCTTGCTCTTAAGACCATCGAGGAAGAGCATGTCTGCTGCATATAGGAGATCGAGGGCGTGCTCCAGGGGACACACTGCGGTCTCAGTGTAAATGAAGGTAAGAATGATCTCAAGAACAGTAGGCGTGCAGTCGACGGTAATAACACGGAGGTGTTCATCCCGCATGGACTCAACAAAGTCTCCCGAGAACATCTTCTCAAAATACTCGCTGCGGATGAGCATGGCTTTATGGGCGGGATAAAGAACGGATTTGCGCTTGATGACAGATTCTTGGTGTCCAGCTTGGCCGATAGGTATAGTAGGAGCGTCTTTTGTGGGCGTTGCTTGGCCTGATCTTTCATCCTCAATATCGATGGGTTCGTCGGCACGGAGGATAACGTCTGCGAACATTGAGTTGTCGTGTTTCCACTTGGCCTCCTTCACCTGGTCTGTATCAATGACCATCTTGAGGCCCAAGACATTCTGTTTAAAGAAATCTTCGAACTGTCCTCGGGCTCGTTCTACCTCGGCCTGATACCGTTGGCGAGCAAGTCTCCTGTCTCCGCCTGCGAGAATAGTCTCCCACAGCGACTCAACCTCTAGCTGCTTGCTAACCTTGTCTAAGCCCTTGAGAACTTCCTCCTCAGAATCAGCACCGCCAAGCGGCGCGATATCTCGTGGAACTTCACCCAAGTAAAGGTATCTCAAAACGATAAGGAAAGACTGTACGGGTACAGCATTGGCGAGTCTCCAAGTGGTTGTGTCAGAAACAGCAGCGAGTTTGGCCCGGAAGTAAGGCGATCGCGCAACAAGAATGAACTTGTGTAAATCAAAGGAGCGAGAGCCTGAGACCAAGGTGATATCTGTTGTCCTGGGGTTTGTGCGGCCGAGCAGAGTTGAGATGTGAGTTGACCAGTAGACATAAGGATCCGAGGACTTTGAGAAGTCATATTGAAGAAGGAGATTGCGAATGCGGTCGTTTAGGGCGTTGTAGATGCATCGCTCGCCTTGGAAAGTGTTTCGCTCTGCGAGGGCGCCTGATGGGCGTTAGTGGTTGATATCTCATAAGTGTAAGTGACAACTTATGAGTGAGACAAGTCATGATGTTCGTAGTATCAACAACCACGACCATCCAATCGAGACAGCTTACCAGATTCTAGTAATAATTGAACAAGTTCATAATGCCCACATAAACTAGCCTGCTCATGTTAGTCCTGACCTCAGATAACGAAGAGCCCATTAATACATACAATAATGAGAGGCGTATAATCAAAGCGATCCTTGCCATTGATGTTCACACCCTGGCTGATGAGCTCCTGGCATCTTCTCAGATCACCATGTCGACACGCCATGAGAAACTCATGAAACTCAGGGCTTTCATCGAGAGGGTTCTCATCGATAAGGACGCCACTCTCAATAAGCCGAGCTTCTTCGCCGAGCTTGCCCTCGAGTTCGAATTTGCGGAGAACCATGATTGTATAAGAATATCAAAACAATTCAGAAAAGGAAAGTCTTTTAGGGAGTCTATAAAATGAAAAGAGGTTTATTTTGTTTTGTTTTTCTTATCTCCGAAAACCGCCGCTCGTTTCTAGATACCTAGTTCATGATTATCAAAGCATGGAGACCCCCCTCCAAGGAAAAAAGTCGCCATCATCACTGCGGGTTGAAAGCAGCCAATGAGAAGAAGCTTCATCCTTTTTTTACGTACCTAAGGGAGATGCTATCGCGGAGTCACGTGTGGCCAATATGGTTATCTTTCTATCCGTGTGCTCACATTGGCCTAGATGCATAACATGTAAGCCCGTTTCCTCCGGGGCAGTGTCTTATTGACAATCATTCTTCGAGGTTGCACTTTGGCATATTTGATTTTTCGTTTTATATTCTGTTTGCTTATCGTTTGTGTCCTGCCCTTGTACTATCTCTAGCTGGCTACCTATATAAAATGCGGCCTTGATTTTAGCAGTGCCCATAATCTCCTGCCAAGCTTCTGACTTAGCTGGCAAATTTGGTTCTTACATTCTTCAACTCTTTTCTCTTTGGGCGAGCCGAAACCATGAGTCCCATAAAGAAACTCGTTCTTTTGATTCTGTTCATTTCTTTTATGGTATTTGTTGCCTTCTTTGGCCGAATACCTGCTCTGAGGTTAGTTTAGAACTGACTCCTATTTACTCAAGATACATGCTGACTTCAAATAGACGAACGCCTATAGCTGCACTACATAGGTTATTATGGGTTCATATACCGAAAGCAGTTATGGCGGTGGACCAGTCACTCACTGGAGGAAGGGTATCGAGCTACCTGTCCCGGTTCAGCAACCTCATGTTACATGAGCGACACTGGACTGTTGTGGTGAGTTGCCTTGCTATCCCTCTACTGCAAGAAGGTGATTAAATAACATGTCAGCTTTTCTTCTTTCTCATCATGGTTGTGGGAGAGTACATGTTTATTCCCCAAGCATGGCCAAAGATCGGGTCTTTCACAAAAGTCGTTGTGGTCATCACGGTCCTTCTCCCGTATCTGTTTCTCTACCTGGCTTGTGCCGCCGATCCAGGTTACATCACACCAGAGAATCATGCCTATTACATGTCTCTCTATCCGTACGATCATACGCTGTTTCACCCAGGGCACATGTGTCGTACATGCAAGTTTCTCAAGCCAGCTCGCTCCAAGCACTGCAGCCTCTGTAAGCGCTGCGTTGCCAAGTCCGATCATCATTGCGTCTTCATAAACTCATGTGTTGGTTACGGAAACCAGCACTGGTTTATATTGTTACTGGTCTCTACTGCATTTCTTTGCACATATGGTGGCTTCCTTGGGTTGTCAATCATCACGGTGCGAGTTCAACGATATACTCCTGGCTGGTCTATTTGGAAACCCAGCCACATGACAGTCACGCAGTACCTGGCTGGTTGGGGATGGGGTATTCAAGACAATGTTAACATGGGAGCCTCCTCACTCCTTGCGGCACTGACGTCTCCGCTGGTTTGGGGCCTGCTTCTCTACACTCTCTACCTCGTCTACTGTGGCACCACAACGAACGAAACTCTCAAATGGTCAGAATGGAAGGAGGATATGCGCGACGGCTTCGCATTTCGACGCTCCATGCCAGCAGATCGCCGGAAAAACGAACGGGTTGAGCCTCGCTCCACGCGCTGGCCAGTCGAAGTTCAACAGATCATTGTCACGACGCAGGATGGACACCCCCCCAAGGACGAGCCTCGACTTCCTGGAGAAGGTCAGTGGGAGCGAGTTTGGAACTTGAGTGATGTCGAGAACTTGTACGATATGGGGCTGTGGGATAATCTGGTCGATGTCTTTGTACCAGACTATGGGTTTGGAAACAGAATTGACTAACCCAATGCCGAGAGACGGCGCAGAATATAAAAACCTGTATCTGCAACGAATTGGCAGGTAATAAACAGCAGGGTGAAGGTGATCTGCAAGCTAAGTGCGGAGACAGCCCTGTATAATTATCCAGGGCTGAGCATATGGATATCCCTCCCAATGATGTCTGCCAACAGGCGATACTTTCGTGGGATTACCTGTGCTCTATCTATTGATAAAGTCTGCCTTTCCTTATGTTCTCGAACCTCACTATGTATAGAGACAGGTAACGACCATGTCACATCATGATGGCCGTGACTAAATTCTCTCGATTTCAACGCCTGCAAATGCTTGGCCCCTCTCTCCCAGCAATTCTCATCGGCGGTTTAATTCTCATTCTTGTTGGAATCAATGGCCTTTTTGGTCGTAAGGCAAAGGGTGAGCTTGGTAGTACACGACAAGCAGGCCAAATTCGCTTCAGTGTGGGCCATGAATGGGGCCTCCAGACTTGGATAGCCATCGTCGGCGTCGCTTTCGCACTATTGTCCTTTGGGGTTTCGGAGGCATACGTTCATCTATTTGATACCTGGTCCAGTCGACAAGCTAAACACGGCAATGGGCTTGACTATGCCCGGTATCTCAATTCTCAGCCCCGAGCACCAGTTATCTACGGTCTCAGAGGGTTTCCGGCCTTCATTACCTTGAGATACTTCCTCGTTATCATAGGCATCGTTTCATCTATTGGTTACAAGTTTGCTATTGTCAGCCCTGATGCCTGGATAAAAGAAAACCTTGACCCGGATAAGATCACTTTCTCCGGAACCCAGCTATCAGCTGTAAGAAGCGAATCTGAGCCCTGGATCATTGACCTCCCATTCCTCGACGGCAATCGCGCCTTTCTCCATCATTCTCAGTTTTCCAAAGACGACAGCTTTCCAACTAATACCTTGCCGCCGCTAGGTATTGTCATGGTTGGCCATGCATCGTGTTACAGAGCCAATTACAAACGTGGAGGTCTCTTCTATCCAGCTGATGTGGGAACTCTCTTCACACGAGAGCTGGCGTTGATGGCCAACGGCTGAGTGGAAGCGGGCGACTTTTATATGACCGGAGATCCAGGCAACTGGTATAGAATGGAGTCAACCAGCACTGATTGGTTTCGTCCCCCTTCAAAGACCATTGTTGAATAACGAGTTGTCGACGTTGGAGAGCTTGAGATACAATGGGCAAGGGCACGAAACCGTTCCTCAGAGACTTGGAGAGAATCTGTGTCGCATGTTGGAAAGACCCAGTTGCCTCCTCTATTTGCTATTTGCTATTTGCTATGTTTGTTAGTTAGATGCAGATTGCCTATAGGACCAAGATAAGATTGACGATACCTAAGTTAAAAGCGGACGATTTACCGTTTGGAGAAGAAAAGGTATCTGTTCTCGCTCCGTCATACAATAATATAGAATATCTTTTCTACGTTGGGTGGAGAGCAGAGAAGAATACAGGATGTCACTTCAGGATATACGGTGGCAGACTCCGACCTGGGCAGGCTACGGCTTTCTGTGCCAAAGGGAGAGGAATTTGATGCCATGCTGACGACGAATGTGTCATCTGTAGGACACCACAGTGACTCGGAAGGGACAAAGGAAAAAAATCGAGACAGGGGACAAGACGAGATACACGGGATGGCAATCCATGTGGACAATATAGGAACAAGGTAAACCTACCTAGATTTTGTTCAGATAGCGCACACTTACGACTGTGTCCATTGATGCATTATTTCATTTTACTTTACTTAACGTCTCTCATGATATCGTAACCACACGCTTCTAGGTCTTGCGTAGATCACCCAAGACGACCTTGGCCTGCCTCCACCACGGCAGCGACTATGTAACCCCCGTCACTACCCTCATCTAGAGAGCGTATAGATCCTGTATTTACCCCAGCCCCGACCCAACTCCACGACTTCTTTTCTACGTGTCTCGTTTACAAAATGGTGCCGAAGCTGGAGGCAGTTAGCAGAGTGACCCCAAAAGTATTGGGCACAACTTACCCGAAAGTCTGCTTGATGCTCTTGACGTAATACTCGAGCCAGTTGCGCTTAGTAACGTCCTCTTGGCCGATGGGAACACCCTCCCACTTGACTCGCATAACCGTAACGTGGTCGACATCGTTCTGGTCAAACTCAATATGCAGCTTGGAAAAGTGACCGGCAGGCCACTGGTTCAGTCGCCAGCTCTGAGTGATCTTCTTGGGCTCCTCGAGCTCGAGGTACTCGCCAGAAACGTTTCCGCCAAACAGCTCGAACTTGCCACCGACCTTAGCACCGTCAAAGACCTTGGGAGGAGATCGTGTGAAGGCAGCAATTCGCTGAGGGTCGACGAAAGTCTGGTACAGCTCCTCGGCAGTGGTTCGGAACTCTTCGTTATCGGTCACGGTAGTGGTGTTTACGACACCGCCGGTCTTAGATTGGCTGCTGGAGGTGGCAGCGGGCTTAGGGGTAGAGCTCTGAGGGTGAATCTTGGGAGTCGAGAAACCGCTCGAGGGGTTGGAGCCTGGGGCATGCTGGATATCCTTGCCATGCTCGGCGATGAGGGCGCCGGCAAGCTTCTGGAACTCCTGGCGCAGCTGGGGCACAATCTTGGATCGGACAAGGTCCTTCACAGGCTGCTTCTCCTTGGACTCGGCAAAAATGTCTACGTCAAACTACGAGGGAGCTTAGCTGGGCTTATTCTACGGCAACACGGAAGGCGAAAGAGCAGGGGAGGTTTTACGTACCACGTACTCGTCTTCTTCCGTGTCGTGGGCGATCTCAGGCACGGTAATGGTACCAGAAACATCATCCTCACCGGGAGCAGATCCTGGAGGGTTAGTTTAGTTGCTGTGTCCGCAGTTCAAGTCACCATATTTCCTTACCAGAATATTGGAGGACCAGCTTGACGTCAAAGATGGTAATCACCTTGCCCTTACGCTGGCTGACATCGACATCACCATCCATGCTCTGGATCTTATCAATCTTTGCCTTAACCTCGCCCTCCTCGGCCTGAACCTTTGTGAGGTTCTCGTCAAGATAGGACCTGGCCCATCCTGAGACGTCCTTGTTGACCCAGTGCCAGTTGTTGGGGTTGTGCAGAACCATTGTGAAGCCGGTCGAAGAGGTGTAACTAGAAGACTTGGTATCTGTTAGCTTTGGCTCAAACAAAAGTTGATCGAGGTAAAATGTGCAAGAGAAGAGTCGCAATTGGAATCAGAAATGGTCTTAGACCACAGCATGTTGGTCATCAATGAAGGGAGTACAAGTTCACTCTATGACTGGTGCCAGCTGGATATCTCATCATGAAGATGCGACAATGGATAAGAAATTGTGCCGTAGGTACTTACAGTTTAGTGAAGAAGGTATAGAGAGGGTGTAGTAAAGAAAGGAAGCGAGTTGTGTTTGAAACGTCAAGAAATAGCTAAGAAAGAGAGAAGAGAGTTGAATATGAAGAGTTGAAAGAGAGGAGAGTTTGTTGGAGAAGAATCCTCTAGAATTTTACTCGAGCCTTGTGCCCCCACCTTTTGCCTTTAGAAGGGAGCTTCAAGTGGGGCTCATTTCAGAGAGAGACCCAGCCTCGTCCTTTTCTACACCCAAAACCTCTTTCTTCGTCTTCAGCCTCGGCAAAATCGATTCGTTACGTTCCGTAAAAAATAGGAATAACGAATATGATAGAGGCAGTTGTGTGTTCGATATCGCTAGAACGAAACTAAAGGAACTATTACGCCGTCTCAGTTCTGCCGACCGAGGAAGTTTGGTCACGGAGAATGATTCTCTCTACCCATGAGTGTCTTCCTTGTGAATAGCATCTTTATCGCCGCAAGGGAGGCAATTACCCGAAGCGTTGGTGTTGAAGAGTCTTTGGATTCACACTGGGAGTCAGGCCGTTGCTACTTGCCAGCGCAGACGATTGACAATTTGAATGGCATGAGGATAATGTAAAGATCAGCAAGTTCCATCTGGACCACGTCTGAACTTTCAAAGTCCAGGCTGCAGGCCGTAGAGTTACTATTATCTACAAATACCGGTTGGCGGCCGAACAAAAGTCGCTAGCGGTCGGTGGTGATGGACGAAAATTATCATCGTCACATCACATCAATAACCTTGATGCTCCCTTAGACAAGGTTTGTCACATCTGTGATAAAGAAACCTTGGCCTGAGGTTATCTTCAGTAGCCTTCATCCACTCAGGCCACTCGAGATACCAGGTTATTTATGAACTTGAAAGAACGGTGCCCAGGTTAGTCAGCCGGATGGATCTGTGGAAGTTGAAGTCCTTGACACTGATCTATTGATAGTATGTGGAAACATCAACCCCTTCTTGAAGGAATGAATGAACCTGGTGATTGGTACTCCTGTCTATTTGAAACGAGTGTATATGCTTTTTTCGTCTAGCTGTTCAGACAGTTAAAACCTTATTCGCTGACCGTCTTTTGCGCTGTTATTCTGTTTTGTTCAGGTATCCTACTCCGGTTTTTCAATGGTACTCTGCAGTCTGCAAGGAGTATTCACTCTAGCGACCAAAAGTCAACATCAGCCCACAGAGCAGATCCCCCCTGCACCATGGATCTCATGCAGCTGTTCGATCCAGCCATGCAAACGTCTTTTTGGTCATGGGTCTAGAGAGTTTCAGAGAGTTAAGAAATGTGACAGGCAGCGAGGGACGTCGATTAAGCGCCGGCATCCACACTCAACCCGCATAGTCCATCCCTGTCGACCAATAGAAGCTGTGGGATGACTCTAAGAATAGAACCACGATGGACCGCTCCAAACTTAGCATATGTGTGAGTCTATGTATCTATCCCAACCTTCCCATGCAGTGGGGTCAGAATTGGAGGAAGATGATCATTGAGTAAGGCCCTCAGCTTCCATGTGGCGTATTCAATGTCTTTGTATGGCGACAGACAAGCAACATGACTAGATTTTGACAGCTCTGCTTACAGTAATCCAAAACAAATACGGTGCAAACCATACAAGATCAACTCCATTAGCGCTACATCCTCTAGGATCTACGGCGATGTGCCAAATTAGGGTATAAAAGAACGCCATCTTTCAACTTTGTCAGCTGAGTTGCTCTCTAAGGAGAAGCGGTCGAAAATGCTCTATCATCCCTGGTAAGAATCCCTCAATGCGTACCTAGCTTGGTACTCTAGTACTGTAGTGCTTGATAGTGGAAGCCATGCTTGTAGATCCTCCTTGCCTAGGTACCTAAGGTAGGCATTGCCAATTGGCCATCAGCAAAGTTCTCATGTCCTTCTCGTTCTCTCTTTGTCTGTCTCTCCGCCTGTCTGTCCCACATTCTGATCGTGTCCATCACCCATGCCCGACCGATACTATGCAACTCCATTTTCTTTGTACCGATTCCTCAACCCCAGCAAGTCAAGCAGGTACATACTGTAGGCAGGGCTTGGCTCTCGGCAATAAACAGAAAACAGAAAACAGTTTTAATCTCATGCCTTCTTTTAGTCAGTGACTACTTTACTCCCGCTAACGCCGCCAAAATTGAGGAGTCGCGATTTCAACCTTTGCCTTGAGGGTACCTTACACAGGGGTCTATCGACTGCAACTCCTACTGCATGCACATCCATTTCCCTTTACAGAGCCCCTCTCCCAACCACTTTCTCTTCTCACATTTTCACATCCAATCCTCAATCACATCTCTACCTATCTTTTGGTTGGTTGCGCATTAGAGGACGTACTCTTCGTCCTCGCCGCAGCTACGGTGAATGGCTTGATGAGTGATATTCATTATTTGCTTGTCAATTGACCGACACCCTCTAGTCACAACGCCATTTACACGCAGAGCCTCACCTGTTTGTTATACCTGTCTGGTCTACACCCGCGCATCCAGACGGGCCATACATACTGTGCCGAGTCAGATCAAACATAATCAACATCCTATTCCTGGTCGTCCCGAAATAGTTTCGATTGCTTTGATCCTCCCTCGCCTGAGCATCGACTGACTCTGCTGTTGCTCGTACACGCCGCCCACCCCGCGGATCGGATCCATCCAATCCCTAGCACCCCACGTACCAGAACCAACCGACCAAAGAAACAGCCCTGATACGATACCCAGCTGTTTCTAAGTTGGTGGTTCCTTTCCCTTGGTGTTGTGGCTTGTCACAGGAACCCTGGACCTGGCGTTCGCGTAGACGAATAGATTCATAGTCGCCTGGTCCCTTTGGATTCCCATCATGACTTCCCACGAAGCAGCGCGATTCCGTCAGGGCCTTCTTCCTCTCACGACAAATCCTGTAGGCGCCTACAACAACCCTCTACATACGCCCATATCTGCTGTGTCCATGAGCTCCAGCCATTTTCAATCTGCTGTCCAAACACCTGGCAGTAGTATACAGCCATACAATCCCCAAGAATGGGCTCCAACACAGGCTGCTATCGCCGAGCGCGCTGTTCAATATGCCGGCGAGGTTCAAGGCAAGTGTCTAACAAGATGAACGCAATATGTTACCGCCAGCATTCTAACATGCTCCAGTGTCGCCGATGCCTCCTCCGCCATATAGTCCGCCTAGAAGTCAGCAGCAACGTCCAATGAGTACTGTCTTTGACTCTACACCAGCTAGCACTCCGACTCCGCCGCCTCGACTAAGCACAATGGTGCATCGACCTTCGCCTGAACCCGCCAATGCATCCTTTCCTCCTCCTCCAGGCGTACATGGACGCAATGGTTCACGCGAGCGCCGGTTTCTTCCAACATTAAGTCGTCGGAGAGATACAGAAACCTCGAGCACCCCTCCACCCCAGCCGCCTCCTCCTCAAAGCCATCGACAAAGCATGATAGTGCAAACTTCTTTTCATCTTCCTGCTCCGGAACATGGAGTGGCTGGTATTATGCCTCATGGGCCTCCAGCAGCCCGGAGAGCCGTTTCTGCCGGAGCTGTGGAGACACCCACATCTGCTCGCTCACGATCAGCCTCTCAGACCAGATGGGAACCGGGCATGCCTCTCCCTCCGCCGCCTCCTGGGCCTCCACCTGCGTCAAGCAGATCACAAAGCGTGCAGTCCATAGATAGGAATACAGTCCCCATCATATCTCCTCCCACAAAAAGACGCCGACCACCGACCGGTGTAACAAATCTTGGGCCCGTTCCGCCAACACCTGCGGACTGGAATGAGACCGAGAGTCAAGCAGGGCCGTCAAGCAGAACGCAGTCACCTGGCCTGACAATTGATACTTCGCAGGCCTCTAACCAAAACATTGAGCCAGCCCTTGGCTCCTCATCAAGCATCGGTGGTCTCAACCGGCAAAAGGCAGTGAGACACGATAAAACAATTTTGCAGCGGAGGACTGAGAGCCGAACCCGACATGGCGTCCGTGGCTCAATAGATGAACGGGCCCGACCCGATTCTATGGCGGACATCATGGTGCCAAACTCGACGGATCTATCGCGGACATCGGTCGGTAAATCAACCCCTCTTAGTGATGCACTTACATCGCAAGATTCTCGAAATTCGACTCCCAGGGCCCCAGCATCAGGAAAGCTGCCTCAAGAAGCGGCAACACCACCTTTCTCTCCCAACGCTTCTAAGCAGCCGCAGTACGGCGGCAGCTCAAAGGCTGTTGCCCCCAAAGCGCTCCCCACTCCGCCTCCTCGGTCTGGATCTGTTGCATCCGTCTCGAGGGCTCGGGAGTCCTCTCGGCCCCCTTCAGCCGGCCTTGTAGTATCGAAGCACTTAGTCACAACTCAAACTGCCGATCAGTTTGAAGAAGGAACTATCGATCGATTTCGCGAATTTGCAATCAAGGAATCGAGAGCCACTACCGACGCGGATAGGGTGCGTCTATTCGCCGACTTTGTGGTTAACGAGTCGAGGATCAGACGAGAACGATATTCGGTCGCTATTGGGGCCATGGGCTCCGAGATATTTGACCTCACTCGCGACCTATTCCGGCCAATGGTTACGCAGAGGCGAGAATCAGCTTCTTCACAGGATCAGTGGACTCCTGGATTATCTGAGCCAGGACATTCTCGTCGAGGTTCTTCAAGCTCCAATCTTGGGGAGAGCCCTCAGTCCACTTCCAAAACGGCCAATGTTCCAACCTCACCCAGCGGTAATAATCCACCAAATGTGAATTGGTCCAGCAACTACATGCCCTCGCTGTCACCTATTCTGAGCATGAGCGTCAGTGAGAATTATGAGAATGGCAGCTCCCGCGGTCGCCCTCCAAGTCGTTGGTGGGAATCAGACTCACAAGGCGAGGCTTCCCATCTCGGAAGATCCAAACGAGAGTCAAAGTACATGGGTGTGACCAAGACGCAATGGGTTGAGGAAGACCGCCCTCCTGTTGTGCACGAGGAACAAGGCTCTTCGTCAGAGTATCCTCCTGAAAAGACGGGCTGGCATGACCAGTCAGAGCCCAACCTGACACCTCAACAATTTGGCTTCGCCACTACCTCAAACATGGGCTGGAGTCCCTGTTCGACGATCAATCGCGACCACCTGGATGTTTCTCGCCTTGTCACGATGCCACCTCCTTACCCTAGGCACCATCCTGCCGTCAATAACAAACATCCCGAGTTAACATCCATCAGAACAGCTGTGCGAGCTCTGAGTCAACTTGATGAATTGGCCAAGACAAAGGAACGATTTACTGTTGAGAGCACCAAACGTCGAGAGCAGTTTTCCAAGGAAGCGTCTGAGCGCCGTCAAGCGTTGCGTGCCAACTTGCAGAATGAGATCAACTCGGGCAGTTTGAGTTATGCCGACGCAGGAGCAATCGACGCCGATGCAAAAGCCAGTGAGATAACAAAGAAGAAGGAACTTGAGAAATCGGAATACGAACTGTTCCAGAATCAGGTAGTACTGCCTCTCAACGAACTATTGACAGGTCGTATCGTGAGCGCCACAGAGTTATTTGACGACCTTGCTCAACATCTATTCGACAATGGACAGATCGATGCGGATATGCCTCAGGAAGAGGGCGATGATAGACCAGAACTTTTGGAGAAGCTAACACTGCTCAAATGGGTTTTCGAGGCACGGGAAGGTCTCTACCGGGCCATCTACGATCTTCTTTCGGATCGCAATGGCCGATACTGCGAGGTTGTACTGACCCCTTACCGACTTTCCGGGAACACCGAGAAACTCAAGTCAGCAGAGGCCTTCTTCGCTGAAGATTCGGCCAAACGCGAATATGCGTTCGCCCACGAGGTTCTGGAACGGGCCCGAGACTTCCGAGGAGTGGTTGAAAAGGCTGTGGACCATGGTGTTGCACTGCAGTTGTCGGCGTTTTGGGATATTGCGCCTCCGCTTTGCGAGCTACTGGATAATATTCCTCTCGACCTAGATGGATTCAACGTTCAGATTCCAGCATCTGAAATTGAGGAAAATCCATCATATGTCGAGCATCCGATGCAGTATCTCTTCAGCTTGTTGCTTCATGCCGAAAAGAGTACATACCAGTTTATCGAATCGCATACCAACCTGCTGTGTCTGCTTCACGAGGTCAAAGAGGCAGTGGTACACGCCAAAGGCAAGGTACTCGAGACGCAAACTCAAGATGAGAATGGAAACCCTATTGCCAAAGCCGATAGCAATGCACAGGCACTGCAGATGCGACAGTCAGAGGAACGCCGACTCACTGAGGATCTGAAGGAGAAGGTTCGTCTGGTTCAAGACCAATGGAAGAGCGCACTGGGTGAGAATATTACGCTCGTCAAGGAGCGATTAGGAGAATGGCTTTTGCAGATGGGCGGCTGGGATGAGTCGCTTGAAGATAGAGGCGTGGGCAGTGTCTAGAAGCGGAAGTGAAGTGAGTAGACGTTGATACCCCCAAGCCAAAATGGGCTTGATGATTGGAAACGATATTATTCTGTATATAATTTGTTGATCTTGGACCAAACCCAAACCCAAAAAAAAAAAAAGGGGGGGGGGCCTTTTAAATGAGATAGGATGATGAATTGCTGGTTCTTTATAATCGAGCGATGCCTGGGTATTGCGTCTGTTATGTTTCATACACTTATTCGTACATCTGGTGGGCGAGATAGATGGCTGTTCTTCCTCCTGTCTGTTTGTCTGTCTGTCCACCACCTTCCCCTTGGAGTCCTGCGCCTTCTATCATATTCCTGCATCGGTAGATTCGCTTTTGAAATTGGTTGATGATAGGTGGTCCGATACATCGGGTGTTGATTGGTCATGGTTCGAATCTTGTTGGCCAAGTTTGGCTTGAGTCTCTTTTCAGCTTTTTTGTCGTTTGTTTCTCGTTTCCGTTTCGTTTTCGGTCTTTTTTTTTTTTTTTTTTACTTATATTCAACAGGCAAATCCATACCAACCCTCCTGGCAGTCAAGCGAACACGCTCCTCCTCATCCATACCCATGCCAGGGTTATACCTCTCAAGTAATGTGGCGTACATGCGCTGAGATCGAAGGTATGCGACGGCCTGAGCAGCAGCGTGGGCGCGAGCGTCTTGCGAAGTCGCAGTCTTGGGGGCAGAAGCAAAACAGTCTCGAAGGCGAGAGTGCAGAGGAGAGCGTGGGGAGGCGAGGATAGGTCGAGGAGGGAGCTCACGGAGAAGGGAGCGGTAGAGAGAGCGTAGAGAGGCGGGAGAGTATGCCATTTTCAGATTCGTCGTTGGTTGGATATAGAGAGAACGGTAGTGAAACGTGAGGTTGAAATGGAAATGAATTGGATGAATGAATCGAATTGAATTGAATTGATGCTTGAAATGTTGAGCCAATCGGGTGTTTCCATTGCAACCAGGGGAAAAAGAGAAAATGCCCCTCATCGACATCGGAGTCTGGTAGCGGGGTCAAGGACCTGAATGAATGTACCACGCAGTACCTACGTAAATAGGCGTATTGCCTATGCTATTGACCGAATACAGATAGGTAGCTTCATTGTCTAGATACGTTAATTTTAGGTGCCTGAGCATATCCAATGTATTTTATTCTTCTTATAGTGCCTCTCCGCCACCTACCTATGCAATACCATGGGTTTGAAACAGCTCCTCGCGTCAAACTTCCATTACATAGAGAACCTCAATAGCTCATGCCAACTTCTTTTCTTCACCCATTCTCTCACTCAGATCAATCAACTACCTAATCCACATCCTACTCCATTAGATTCTTTCTAAGCCCGACGACCCGCCCGACGACCCGAAAGAGACCAACCAGTGTCTCTGTCCACCGACTCCAGCATCATCTTACAACGATTGCGCCATCCCACGTTACTTGTTAGTAGCTCGCCTTGAATGCCCTTTACTACTCAAAAGCCCTTCTCCCCAAGATATCTCCTCCTCTTACTGATATCTCTCATCCTGGCTATCCTTCTTTCGCCCTCCTCCATCCCTCGTCTCCGCCAACTCTCTTCCCACCTTCTCCTAAAACGATCTCTCACAACCATGGCATCTCCATCCTACGCCTCCGAGCTCCAGATCGCTCAATTGGCCGTCCAGCGCGCTACGATCCTCACTAAGCGCGTCTTCCATGAGAAGGCAAAGGGCACAGTTGACAAGAACGACAAGAGCCCTGTTACTATTGGCGACTTTGGCGCGCAGGCCCTCATCATTGCCGCCCTCCGCCACAACTTCCCTGATGACGCTATTGTCGCCGAGGAGGAGGCTGCGCAGCTCCGTGACGATGCGAACCTGAAGCAGACTATCTGGGAGCTTGTCAGTTCTATAAAGCTCAACGATGAGGAGGCCGAGAAGCAGCTTGGAGGTCCTATTAAGAATGTTGACGATATGCTGGAGTTGATCGACAGAGGTGGCAGTCAGGGTGGTTCAAGCGGTCGTATTTGGGCCATTGACCCTATTGACGGCACAAAGGGCTTCCTCCGCGGTGGGCAATATGCTGTCTGCCTTGGCCTTATGGTTGATGGCGATGTGAAGGTCGGTGTTCTTGGCTGCCCTAACCTTCCCGTTGACGACTCAGCTCGTCTGACTGCCGACATTGGCGCCAATGCCACCGATGAGGGCCGTGGTGTCGTATTCTCTGCTGTGCAGGGCCACGGCGCCAACAGCCGTCCTCTGACTACCGGCGCTCTCGCCGCTGAGAAGCCCATCTCTATGCGAAGCATTGACGACCTCTCCAAGGCAACCTTCTGTGAGAGTGTTGAGGCTGGCCACTCAGCCCACGATGACCAAGCTCTGATCTCCAAGAAGCTTGGTATTACTCAGGACAGCGTCCGCATGGATAGTCAGGCGAAATACGGCTCTATCGCCCGCGGTGCCGGCGATATCTACCTCCGTCTGCCTGTCAAGGCGACATACCAGGAGAAGATTTGGGACCACGCTGCCGGTGACCTTATTGTTCGCGAAGCTGGTGGTCAGGTAACTGACATCCATGGAAAGCGTCTTGACTTCAGCGTCGGGCGCACTCTGGCCAACAACAAGGGCGTTATTGCTGCTCCTGCTGCTGTCCACGGCAAAGTTCTCGAGGCTGTCCAGGAGGTTCTGAGCGCCAAGCAGTCATGAAGAGGATATGTGAAAAAGAGAATTTATACCATTTGAATGAAAGCGAGAAATTCAAAAGCAGAAAAAGTAGTTTTGTATATGCCGTGACAGATAGTACACAATTCTGTACATGATACTAGAATACACGCGCCAGCTGCGTCGATAGGCCAAGCTGCCAAGCCAGCCAATAAAATTTCCCAAATACCGTCTCTTTATTTGATCTTCTTCTGCTTCAGCTTGATCGTCTGGTCGTTAATAAACACGCCCTTGCCCTTGTAGGGCTCCGGAGGACGCCACATGCGAACTCGTCCAGCAAACGACATGATTGTCTCGCGGTCAATGCCCTCAATCAGGATACGTGTAGGCGCAGGGGTTGTTACTGTAACTCCACGGGGAATGCCCTCTTCGACGGGATGCGTAAAACCCAGCTTGAGACACAGGAAGCGCTGGCCGGGGAACTCTTCCTTAGCTCCTCTCTCTTCAACGCTTGCACGGTAGCCGACACCGACAAGACGGAGGATAGCAGTGTGACCTTCCGAAACGCCCATAATGTAGTTCCTCAGGTACGACCATGTTGTTCCTATCCCATTGTCAGTTTCAATATTGTCAAGAGCGATTATAGTTGGTAAACATACCCCACATCGCTTTTTGGTCCTTGGCCTCATTGTCCTGAACGTTCAGTGACACCATCTTGGCCTCGGGATCTTGGGTCACCTGCACATATTCAGGAACCTCAAGTTCAAGCGCTCCTGGCATCCAGTCAGCAATTGTCCTCCTCCTTCCAAATGAGATATTCCAACGCACCCAAAGGTCCCTTCACAGTGATAGTCTTCTTATACACCTTCTTATACGACGTTAAGTCCCTGCGCGCAACTGGCTCACCAACAGACAGCTCGACGCCTGGGGGAATTGATAGAGGGGTTCGCCCCAGCTTAGAGGGTCGTTTCGAGGTCGTCGAGAAGAGGGCGGTGGCTCGAGGTGCTGCTACTTTAGGAGTTGTCGCCTGCCATGCTGGGACCAGGAACCCAGGAAGGGTGACAGGGCCAGACGACGAGACTTTAATGGCTCGTCCTATTGCCTTCCCCCGGCTGGGAGTAAACATGGCAGCCATTGATGTCGATATGGCTGTCGTGGGCGTGCTGCAGTCCAGGCTCGTAGAAGTCGACAAGCCGATGGAGCTCAACTTTTCGGCGCTTAGTCATAGCATCACGTGTTCGCTGCAGCATTCAACAGGGTCCATCAGTGGGGGTCGGCAGAGGGGTGGCCCGATCACCGATATTTTAATTCATGTTACAAACGTATTGCCAACGCTTGACAGGATTAGTGAACGGTTTGAATTCTAACTATTAGGAAGCTTTCGGTTCACCATAAATAAGAATTGAGTTGGTACAATAGTACTCTCTCGGGAATTTTATTTGGCTTGTACAACTATAAGGTACCGCCACTTTTGAGGATATCTTTAACCCCAGAATTACAACAACTACACCTGAAAAGAAGTTAAGGCCGGCTATACGACAAACATAACATATTGGCCAGTCAGCTCAGCACAATGGAGCACTTTACTCCTCGCCCTCAGGGAGCTCCTCCTCGTACTCCTCCTCCTCCTCATCAATACCAGCATCCTGGTACTGCTGGTATTCGGAGACGAGATCGTTCATGTTGGACTCAGCCTCAGTGAACTCCATCTCGTCCATACCCTCACCAGTGTACCAATGCAAGAAAGCCTTGCGTCGGAACATAGCGGTGAACTGCTCGCCAACACGCTTGAAGAGCTCCTGGATAGAGGTGGAGTTTCCGATGAAGGTAGAGGACATCGTAAGTCCTCGGGGAGGGATAGCGCAGAGAGCGGTCTGGATGTTGTTGGGGATCCACTCGACAAAGTAGGAAGAGTTCTTGTTCTGGACGTTGCGCATCTGGTCCTCGACCTCCTTCATAGCGACACGGCCACGGCTAGAAAACGTTAGCAATAATTATCGTGTAACAAGATCAGATTTACTCACAATATGGCCGAGCAGGTCAGGTAGCGACCGTTGCGGAAGTCCGAAGCTGCCATCATGTTCTTGGGGTCGAACATCTGCTGGGTCAACTCAGGAACGCTGACAGCGCGGAAAGAGTGAGCACCACGGCTGGTCAGGGGAGCGAAGCCGACCATGAAGAAGTGCAGACGAGGGAAAGGCACCATGTTCACGGCGAGCTTTCGGAGGTCAGAGTTCAGCTGACCGGGGAAACGGAGACAGGTGGTGACACCGGACATAACAGCAGAAACGAGGTAGTTCAGGTCGCCGTAGGAGGGGTTGGACAGCTTCAGGGTGCGCATGCAGATGTCGTAGAGAGCCTCATTATCGATACAGAAGGTCTCGTCAGAGTTCTCGACCAGCTGGTGGACGGAAAGGGTGGCGTTGTAAGGCTCAACGACGGTGTCGGAGACCTTGGGGGAGGGAACGACGGAGAAGGTGGCCATCATGCGGTCGGGGAATTCCTCACGGATCTTGGAGATGAGCAGAGTACCCATACCGGCACCGGTACCACCACCGAGAGAGTGGGTGATCTGGAAACCCTGAAGGCAGTCGCAGCCCTCGGCCTCACGGCGGACAACATCGAGAACCTGGTCGACGAGCTCGGCACCCTCAGTGTAGTGACCCTTGGCCCAGTTGTTTCCAGCACCGGACTGACCGAAAACAAAATTGTCAGGGCGGAAGAGCTGACCGAAAGGACCGGCACGGACGGCGTCCATGGTACCGGGCTCAAGATCGACGAGGACGGCGCGAGGAACATACTTGTTACCAGAGGCCTAGGTGTGTAAGCTTAGGATTTCTAAGGATGAGCAGATTGCAACATACCTCGTTGAAGTAAACGCTCATACGCTCGAGCTGGAGCTCGGAGGTACCGTTGTAGACACCATTGCTGTCAAGGCCGTGCTCGCCAGAGATGGTCTGCCAGAAAGCAGCACCAATTTGGTTACCCTAATCAACATTGTAAGCATCCCCGCATACGATATTGATGAGGTGACAAGTACTTACGCACTGACCGGTCTGGAGGTGAACCTATAGTAAAGAAAATGTGCGGTTAGCCTGTTATTCAGTAGAAGGTTTGGTCAAGCTGCAAGCTATCGTGCATTGTTGTTGAGCTGCCATCGCCCAGCGGGGTAGAATCAGGGGCACGATCAAGGTAAACTCAACACGCGCAGGAACACAGGATGCAGCTTGACAAGTTTAACAAGTAGCACTCACAATCTCACGCATGTTGATGGATGTGGATGAATGGAATATGAAGGAGTAAGAAGGAGAGTAGAAATGGGCCGAAGTCGTCGAAGAGCTGAAGTAGACTTAGCTTTGGCGGAGGAGGATGAGAGTGGGTTGGGTTGGAAGGAGAGCCAAAGGACGATGTTGATTTTTGTTTGGAGCTGGAGGGTGAAATTGTTCACCGCCACGGCTCCAGGGCCCAGCAGGGGGTAAACAAGGGGCAGGGCGGTTCTTTCCAGTCAATTGGACCAGTAAGCACTCTTTCTTGTTTACTACCTGGTCCGGGCGCGCGTTCAGAAGGGTAAGGCGCCGCCTGTTGGGTCCCCGCAGTGGCAGTGGCAGGCACGCCAATAAACCTGCCGAAGAGGAAGCTCAAGACGCGGGAGGAAATAGCAGTTTTGTCTGTTTATCCCCAGATATGAATACCTGAATTGCGAGGTGGATGGTTCACTGACTCTTGCAGTGCACATTCAGCCCGATATTAAAAGGTTCTGAAGCTACCTATCTACCTAGTACCTTAATTAAACGCCGTTGATAAAGTCACAGCCAGGGACCGTTGAGGCCAGCCACGTACCTAGCCTAGCATAAAAGTATTATCAACTGACGGGTGCCAGCAGAACTGCCCCACTGGCAAATTGGCGATTTGGCCATCCGAGATGAACGCACGGTCTTGGGCGATCAGTATTTTAAGACGAGGCAAACACGCAGTGACAGAAATCCAAGATGGCTTTTCTATGATACATTTTCTATGCCAAGATAGATACAGCAGATATAAGGTATACAGGAAGGCATATCTAGACAATAGTATTACTATCGACGAAATCGGTACTGCACAGGCATGTTGAAACTTGTCTTGGCGTATATTAACATCAATCTGGACTCATATCTTGTTGCCGAATACTACGCAGTAGGCAGCTACATAACCACGGCCACGTTACCTACTAGGCACCTAGTACTCAACAGTCTCGAAAGTCACTGTTACCAGTCGTGATAACAGTCCTCAGGAGTTGAAGGGTAGCAACAACATTCCTAGGACACAATGTCGAATCCAATGCCTATACTTCTTGAATGATGCAGAGTAAAAAGAAGTTGTTGGATAGTAATCAATCACCTATATTATGGTCAATCTCAAGGTGGCAGTCTTCAGTAATATGATAGACACACATGCACTAAAACCTCTCCGAACAGAGCATATAGAGACATTGAACATGACTATGTGGGTTTCCTTTGGAAGTATTGTCTTGGGTGGAGAACAAGAGTCCGCCGTACTTAACGGGGGTCTTGATGCGATGAAAAACAAAAGTCTTCTTGCATTGTACCATGATGTAAAGAACAGACTTGGAATTTCTGCAGTGGTTAATGCAGCCTGAGAGGTTCCATCGAGGAACAACTCATCCGCATAGGGGCGACCTCTCTAGAAATCATATCGGATTCGTTTCTCATGATTCGTGAGCATCTGGGGTACAAAACAGCATTCCAGCGTGCGAAATGGTCATGCAGTCCTCCTTCATCGATATCATAGCTTTCATAGGAGATCCCTGCGTCCTCACAAGCCATCCATATCCTCGCGCTGATCTACTCCTCCGAGACATACTGCCACAATTCTTCTCCATTCTTGTTGTTGACAAGGACGATCTTTGCAATCTTAGTACCGTAAGCGTCAGTGCCATCGTCTCCAACTCCGCGTCGGCTCTTGCAGTCTTTGCACTGCTTGAACTCCATCTCGTTGTAGGAGCCGCAGGTGCTGCCGTCGTGGAGTGTCTGGCTGCACTTCCAATACAGGAGGTTATCACGGACTTGGAGGGTGGGCTTGGGTTTCTTGATATCGATCGGAGGTTTAGTTCCATTAGGGTCTTCGGGGAGTTCGGGACCTGTGATATCCATAGCAACGACCGCTTGGGTGGTGACGATGCCTTCCATTTCTGACATCCTCGGCGGTGATTGAAAGAGGAGAGAGGGGCTTTCAGGTATTGCTCATCAAGTTCGAGGCGTTGCGCACCGTAGAGTTGGTTGTGAGGAGGGAGTGGAAACCTCGAGAGAAGTAATGGATAGAGTCTGTGGGTGCATTATTCGACAGAGCTTGTTTGAAACCCAAGTTCCATTGTTGCTATCGATTGCGCATTGTCGCCTATTCATCGAGGCTCTACTAGAAATCCGCTGGAGCCCATTCATCGACACTACACGTAACACAACCTGTTAGTCAGTCATTCATATACCATAAAGTGCAGCTTTTCATTTAACTCAACCACGCATTATGCATTAGCAACATTGCGGCCGCACAATAGGGCTCAAATCTTGATTGCTAAGTTTGCGAGAGCAACTATCACCAGATAAAACAACGAATAGACGGGCGTCTATGCAATAGGGCTTTAATCACAGAAACAGAACAGAGCATGCAATCACAATCTCGGGGCAATATGTCCAATGTATCATAACCCAAATGCTCGGTTTTATCAATTCGGTTATGTACTTAGTGCTGTTTAACAACACCAGCAGCATTAGCTTGCGCGGCAATCCTCTTCTTGTACGCCTGGACATCACCAGGAAATTTCTCAACAGTGCCTCCATCACAAACCCATAACGACGTGCACACCGTCTGCAACATTGTGACATCGTGAGACACCATCAGCACGCCACCTTGGAATTCGTTTAGGGCCTCAGCCAAGGCGTCCATGGCTTCGATATCAAGATGGTTAGAAGGTTCGTCAAGAACCAGGATATGGGGGTTTGTAAGAGCCAGGCACGCAAAAGCGACACGAGACTTCTGACCTCCAGATAGCAATGCCATCTTCTGCAAACCAGTTGTGCCGGTGATACCGAAAGCACCGAGTCGGCGACGGTATTCCTCATCTGTTCGTCCTGGATAGTTCTTCGACATGAAACCGACAGCACTGTCGGTAAGGTCGAGGGCGTCGACGTGGTGCTGAGCGAAGAATCCGATTCGAAGACGAGGGTGTTGCGAGATCAGACCAGAGGAAGGATCCAGCTTACCAATGAGCAGCTTAAGAATAGTTGTCTTACCAGCACCGTTGGGCCCGACAATACCAATTCGAGAATCCAGTTGGACATCCAGATCGACGTTGCGTAGCAAGATATTGTCCTTGTTGTAACCGAAAGTGACCTCCGACATCTGTACGATAGGGGGTGAGAGCTTCTCGACTTCGGGGAAAGTAAACTTGACGCTGTACTCGGCCTCAGGAGGTTCGAGGACGGGCATTTTCTCGAGTTTCTTGATACGAGACTGAGCTTCTGAAGACTTGGCGGCATTGTAACGGAACTTGTCGATAAAGGCCTGCAGATGGGCTCGCTGAACCATCTGGTTCTCGTACTCTCGCTTGGCAACCTTCTTACGCTCCTCGCGAGTGGCGTAGAAGGTATCGAAGTTGGCCCCACGGTAGTAGTCGAGACGCTGGGAGTGCTGATGGATAATATCGGTGGCGACTTCGTTGAGAAATGCTCTGTCGTGGGAGACGACAAGGACAGTGCTGGGGTAGGTTTGAAGGTATTCGGACAAGAAAGTAATCGAAGGAACGTCCAACATGTTGGATGGTTCGT